>JAQGBT010000976.1:0-37964 GCA_034698585.1 Disparrhopalites patrizii | reverse complement strand
ATATATATAGTACATGTGTAGCATTAAATGCATTTTTTTGTGTATATTTTCAGCGGCCTATTTGAATGCGGGGCAAGTGCTGATAAGGCAGAGGAAGACCCGTCAGGCAATGGAGTACTACGAGAAGTGCTTCAAATTATCTGATGAGGGAGTCAAGGACTTGAGAATTCATATCGAGGCAAAAGTAACGGCCCTGCTCCGCTATGGGAAGCTCCTCGTGGAGGAAGATGATGACCCGAAAACAGCTATTGGAATCTACCGACAAGCAGTCAGCTTAATGCCACCACAATTCTCACAAGCACAGGTCGATATTCTCTTCTTCTTTATATTCTTGCATTCCCTTGTCTCCTTTATATATTTCCCTTGTATTTCATCTTCCTCTTTCTCCTAGTACGTTCTCTCTTTTCGGTTCTACGAGTTCCTCGGAGGATTATCTCATGTCCGTGGAGCATCTCTCCCAGAGCATAGTGTAGGCACATGTCATAGGAATGTTCCTTCTCCTCCGGCACGGCTAGTAACCCTCCTCAAGTTCATTTGCAAACAACTTGGTGGGCATGAATAGTGGTTGGGAGGGGAGGCAGAAGAAGAAGCCAAGAACCATAGTACACACATAGTACACATTCACATCACAAAAGGACTTTTGGAGGGAAAGAGTCCTCTCCACTCTCTCATAATTGATTTTCATTGTAGCACTTTGAGCTCCGTGAGAATCTTTGGAGTTCCTCCATCTCATCTTTTCCTTTCTTCCTTTTCTTTCCTCCCTTTTCTCCCCCGCATTCGCTCGTCCTTTCTCACAAAAAAAATTACGACTTTTTACGTCCCTGCAACTACGGGTCGACCCAGTGGAAATGAAGGAGAAAGTAAAAGACGGGGAGGGCAGGGAATAGAATGCAAGCAGTGAAATCAGCAAGAAGAATGAATAAGGGAAATTGTAGGATCTTTTTTTTTGAAAACATTTTTTTTCTTTACCTTCTCTCTCCCTCTTTCTCTCTGTCTTAAAATTCTTACCCCTTGCATAAAATTACAAATAAGGAGTAGGGAAAGGGAAGTTGGAGGGAAGAATAAGAAGGAGCTGCGGGTGCTCGTCAAAAGTAATTGGAACCCAAATACTTTGGCATGAACCTGACATACATATGGAGCAGACGGAGGGATTATATAGTCACAAAAGGTAATTGCAGGCACTGTGTAAATACCAGCATGTAAATGAGAAATACTTGAAGAAAAATTCCACCCGCTATAAAAAAAAACCTCCCCCGCATACCCTTCTCACTCCGGAATAATCAAGGGTCTACTCATGGACGTAATGTAGTCTTGTAGTGGAAGTTGGAGGGAATAGGAGTAGTAGGATATAGAGAGAAAATAAGAGAAAGGAGAGAGAAAATAGGAGAAAGGAGAGTGAGAAAAGAAAAGAAAAGAGTGAGAGACAGTAGAGAGAGAAAATAGGAGAAAAGAGAGAGAGAAAGCAGAAAGAGAAAGGAGAGACAGAAAATAGAAGAAGAGAGAGAGAAAGCAGAAAGGTAATGGAGAGACAGAAAATTGGAGAGAGAGAGAAAGCTTTAAGAGAAAGGAGAGACAGAAGATAGGAAAAGAAAAGAGAGAGAGATAGCAGAAAGAGCATGGAGAGGGAGAAAATAGGAGGAGAGAGAGAGAAAGAAGAAAGGTAAAGGAGAGACAGAAAATTGGAGAAAATAGAGAGAGAAAGCAAAAAGAGCAAGGAGAGAGAGAAAATAGGAGAAGAGAGAGAGAGAAAGCAGAAAGAGAAAGGAGAGAGCGAGAAATTGAGAAATAAAGGAATGGCAGGCTTATTTTTTTTGCAGGAATAAGAAAGAGCATGTGTTTGCGGGGAATGCCCCAAAATGAACTTCCTTGAAATGGCTCTGCATTCTGGAGGAGAAAGGAGAGCAAAAGGGGAAAAATGGTGGCTGAATTAATATCTGCAGAGTGTTGGAGGAAATACTCTGTGACAGGAGGCCAGGCTACAGCTTGCAAATAATACAATGGACTTAATCCTCATTTTTGTCTCACGCAGCCCGGGAAAAAGGCGAGACTTTCCCGGCAAAAACAATGGCACTGAACTCCCTCCATGCTTTCGTTGCTCTCCAAGAGTCGGTAAAGGAAAAAAAGACCAACTTACATAATAATATAAATGCCCCTAAAAATATTCAACATCAAGAACCCGCAGAATTGTAGGAAAAAAAGCAAAACTAATAATAGAAAATGGAGGGGAGAGAAATTGAAAAAATAATATCGACGTGTATCAAAGGGGAAAAAAGTGGGAATAATGAATATGAGAGAGAAAAAACGTCAAAATTGGAGAATCGAAAAGGAGGGAATACATTTAAGCTTAGGGATTTGCAGGGGACCATTAGAATTTCTTAGGAGGGTGAGAGGAATAAGTATGGAAAAAAATGTACGCATTGGAATTACTTGAGACTTTATAATGGAGACATTATAAAAGGAGAAAGTAAGTAGAAAAAAAAACGGAAGAGAGAAATGAGAGGTTTTTTTCCTGAAGCTGGTACTCAGCAATAAGAGGAACGAGAGAGAAAGCTCAAGAATTCTCCCTCTAACAAAAATGAGGGAGGAAGTTTGCACGAGAGCATACATGTATCGAAATGTTATTTGAAGGGAGTTGATATTACTGACTTTTCCCACCCATCGGCTCCTTTTTTTTCTCTTGAAAGAGATGTAAGAATATTTTTCCCTCTGGAAGTGTATGTGAGTAAAAAAGACATAATAGTATGTACAGACCTACCCAACAAAAAGTTGGGCGTCAGTAGAGTAAAAAAAACGTAGGAGAAAAGGGAAAGAAGTGAAAGAATGTGAGTATATATAAGGAAGGAGGAAAAGGAAGAAGAGATGAAGTTGGCGAAAGATATAAGAAAGGGGAAGACAGGGAGAGAGAGAGAAGAAAAAAACTAGTTGGAAATAAAATGAAAGGAGGGGAGAGGTATAAAAAGCACGTTATCTCAATGTTCTCAGATCTCATCTGTTATGTGGCATTTGAATTGTAAAAACGGCATAAAAACGTAAAGTTGGATAAACCCAAACGATATCTCTTTGACAAATTTCGTTTCACCATGCATGCATCTTCTCATGAGGGGGAGGGGTGGGTGTAGAAGGAGGAGGTAGTGGGAGGAAGAGAAAAAACGGTCCTTCCCTTGCAAAAAAATAATAATAAAAAAGGAAAGGAGAGAGAGAGAGAGGAAGAAAGAGAGGGGAAAGAAGAGGAGATTCCTCCGGGCTTAACAAAAGGCAGAGGGATAGGCTGGAGGAGGAGGGAACCCAGGAAGAAAGGAATGACTGCATTTTGCACTTGCATAACTTTTGCTGTTCTTTCCACTTCCTCTTGTTTACCCCTCCATTTTCCTTGTTGGTATTGTTGTTCAAAGTTTTTTTTTCTCTCTCTCTCTCTTCTTCATGCTATTGCGCTACCAATGTCTCCTCTTCTCTCCAATCCGGTCTCTTTTACTTTCTCTTGAGAATGTATCTCTGTCTCTTCCTTGTCGTTGATTTTTCTTTTTCCCTCCTTTTTTCTCTATTTGATGTATCTCTCCTTCATTGGATTTGTCGCTTTTTCCTTTTCTCTTTACATTCATTTCTTTTTGTCTCTATGTCTCCGTCTCTCTTTTTTTCCCTCTCCTTTTTTCGGTGTCTCTGTGCTCCTGCTTGTCGGTTTCTCTCTTTTTGTCTCCCTCTTTCTGTCTTGTCTTTCCTTATCTTTCTTATCTCTCTCCTTCTTTTTCTTATCTATCTCCTTCTTTTTGACTCACACTTAAATTTTGTCATCTCTCGTTTATTTTTTTTATTTCTCCTTCCTTTTGGTCTCACTCCTTAATTTTGTCATTTCTCCTCCTTTTTTGTCTCACTCCTTAATTTTGCTATTTCACCTTCGTTTTTGTCTCACTTCTTAATTTTGTTATCTCTCCTTATTTTGGTCTCTCCCCTCCTTATTTTGGTCTCTCTTGCTTACTCTTCGGCTGGGTTTCTTTTGCTCTTCTTCTTATTTTTTACTTCCCGTTCTTTTTCGTCTCTTTCTTCAACTCTTCTTCTCTTTTCTGTCTGTCTTCAATTTTTATCTACACCGTTTTTTCATCCGTCATTCTATTTTTTATTATTCGATCTTTTAATGTTTTATTTTCTCTGCTCTTTCTCCCATTGTCTTCCTATTTTTGTGGCTGTCTTCTCTGTTTTCTCTTTCCTTTTCTCTTCCTCTCTTTTTGAAACTGCTGTATCTCATTCTTCTTTTTCTCTTTTTCTACTAATTTGTTTATCTCTTTCTTCTTCATTCCTTCTCCTATTTGTTCTCAGTCCCATTTCTCTCTTTCTCTCTGTCTCTATCTGTATATTTTCCTGCACATTTTTGTACTTCTCTCTACCCTTCCTTACATTTCCCTGTATTTATCGCTCTTATTTAGAACTTTTTCTCCCTGTCGTTCTTCAGGATGTGTGATTTCTCCTACTTTTCCTTGTCTTGTCTCTCGCTGGTTTTCTCTTTCTCTCACTATTTCTCTCACCTTCCCAAAGAAGAGATGTTTGGAGAAAAGCGAGGGCCTATGTGGATCCTTTGTGAAGGAGGCGACGGGGGAGGAGGAGGAGGATGGAGACATGGAAATGTTGCGTGCTCACGTGCCGGCCCTCCGTCCCCTTTTTTCTTCCTCACGCTTTTTTCTTTATTTTTAAACCTCATAGAACTAACGGTATTTTGTACTGGAACTTAAAAGGAGGGAATAGACTTAATGTATTATTAGGAACGGGGAAAGAAAAGGAAGGGGGAGAAAAGGATGCACGAACACCTTCGTACACACACGCTCCGTTTTTTTTCTCTCTTCCAGACACAATTATTATTAGATATCCTTCTCTTTCTTGTTTGCCAGAAAAGAGGGTTATGGTCTTGTTGGACGTGGTACAAGTGTGAAGTTTCTTTGGTCCCACATTTGTACCTTCACTATGACTATGTACTGGTTATATGGTTATTCGGGGCTTTCTCCTCCAAAGGTGGAGGGGAAGGGAAAGTGAAGGAGTGAGTGACTTGTTGGGGGGAAGGAAATGTAATCAGGGGAACTACGGAGGAGGCGACCACCGTCATGGACCCACCGCTCTACTCCCTACCCTTCACTTTCTTTACGGCCAAAAGGGATATGTATGCAATTGTTATTATTATTACTACTATTATTTCCCAACACGCAATAGACACTCTATACGGAATTGTGTGTGTTGGGACTGCGAGGACGCATTTTTCTCTCCCTAGATTTTATAGGGGCTTTTGTTGTGTGTGCGTATGTATAGATACGCACATACCGAGCACTTGCATTGCATCTTTCTTTGACGTTACGCTCAATTGGACTTGTTCACATATTGTGTGCCGCGACAATGGACCCTTTTCATCTGTTATCTTTCTTCCCTAATTTCCCTGTATTTCAATGTCTCCAACATTTCTCTTTCGCTATTTGCTCTTTTTCCGGTTTTCCGTTCTTTTTTTATTTCTCTTGTGGTTCTCTTTTTGCCGATTATTCTTCTGGTTCTCTCTTTTTTGTGTTTTCGTCTGTTTTCTTCTGTTTTTCGCTTTTTTGGATATTGTCCTGTTGATTTCTTTCCTGTCTCATTCTCTGCGGTTCTCTCTTTATTCCCTTTTTCTTGCTTGCCTGTCTCATTTTCTGTTGCATTCCCTTTGTTACTCGGTTTTTATCTTTCCGTATGTTTCTCTCTTTTCTCGTTTCATTCCATCCGTTTTTCTCTTTCCTTTTATTTTGTTCCCTTTTTTATTCTGATTTTCTCTCTTTCAGTCTCATGCATTATTATTTTCACTTTCTCTCTTTCTTTCGTTCTTATTTTTTATCTCCCTATATCTTATTTTCACTTTCTCTCTTTCTTTCGTTCTTATTTTTTTTATCTCCCTATATCTTATTTTCACTTTCTCTCTTTCTTTCGTTCTTATTTTTTTTATCTCCCTATATCTTATTTTCACTTTCTCTCTTTCCCTCTTATTTTCTCTCTCTCTCTCAGTTTCCTTCTTATTTTCACTTTATCTCTCTTTCCCTCTTATTTGCTCTCTCTCTTAATCTCTAATTTTCTCTCTTATTTTCTCTGTCTCTCTCTTACTCTCTGATTTTCTCTCTTATTTTCTCTCTCTCTTAGTCTTTGATTTTCTCTCTTATTTTCCCTCCCTCTTACTCTCTGATTTTCGCTTTCTCTCTCTCTTTTCCTCTTATTTGCTCTATCTCTCTCTATTACTCTCTGATTTTCAGTTTCTCTATCTCATCCCCCTTTTATTTGCTCTGTGTCTCTCTATTAATCTCTGATTTTCTCTCTTGTTTTCTCTCTGTCGCTCTCTTTCTTTCTCCCTGTTTCTCTCTCTCTTTACCTCTTATTTTCTCTCTGTCGCTCTCTCTCTTTATCTCTTATTTTCTAGGTCTCCTATTTTCTCTCCCTCTCTCTCTTGCTCTCTTACGTTGTCTCTCTTCCCGCTTTTCTCTCTGAATTTTTTTCTTTTTGCCCTCTCCTTTACTTTCTAGTTTTCATTTTTTCTCATTTATTTTCGCCCTTTGTCTTTTATTTTCTCTCCCGGTACGTTTCTCGTGATTTCTTTCACCCTATCCCAGTCTTCGATCTTGGTGCTTCTCTGCCTGCCGTGATCTTGTAGTGTCCCTCCTTATCTATTCCCTTGACAAAATCCAGCTGGAGAAAATCCTCCTCCTTCGCAAAGGATTTACCGGTGCTGGCTTTGTGATCTTTTTACAAGCTTATAAATACATAGTTTGCGGCTTTTATTGACTGAGCAAGTCTTTCATCAGGATCGGCTTCTTATGTCTCTCTCTCTCGCTCCGTCTCATCCTTTCTCTCCCGGTGTTGATAAAGGGAAGTGGAGGAACGCGGGGATCCCTTAATAAACCGACGAAAAGTTGCCGGCTGATGGTCTGGGGGGCTAAATGACTTGTAAGAGATTACTATCCAGATAATCAGAGGCTCTAGTGAGGATTCGTTCCTAATTAGGGCTCTCCTCCGTATGCTCCAAAAGGCTTAATAGTCCTCAAGCATTCTTTTCCACAATGGGGTAATGTTGCGGGTGTTCCGACAAAAGGCGGAAAATCCAGAAGGGAAAGGATGATTTTCTCTGGCAATTCTTTGAGGGTTTATGTAGGAACGTATTGTCCTTGTGACACACATTTGAAAGTTAGTTCCATAATGGTAGCCTTAGCCAAATTCGCAAGTAATCAAAAATAGATTGAAGGAGAGAAAAAAAAATTGTGAAAAGTTAAACAAGAGCTTACTTCCAAGAGATAACAAATGATTGATCTAAAAAAAATTGTACAGCTTCCATCAGCTCTAAAACAAATTGACGAATTAGGAAGGCGCAGGGGTAGTGAGGGAAGATAAATAAAAGAAAAACAACAAAACTCTCGGCCGAAATGGAGGTCCTTGGAAAAAAGTGTTTACATTTGGAGACACAGTGTCCCACCAAGGTGAATATAGCTCTTGAAACCGTACAAAAAAAGCTCATCCTTTCTCCTGCATGAAAGCCCCAGAAAATCCAAGAGAGTTTTTCATGGAACAGGATGGGAAAAAAATAGTAGACAAAGAAAAATATTTGAAGTAGGGTAAACAAGGGAGAATTGAGAGAGAGAGCTCCATGGACTTTTACGTAAGTCCGTGTATTACGCTAATGAAAAAATCGTGACGATAAAAAAACACAAAAGACGCTATACGCCTTTAAATAACGTGGGCGCTAACGGTGCCGTGTATAAAACATAATTGAAGAGAAAGTTTCCTGTATACACACGAACTGAGCCAATCTCACTTGATGGTTAAGGGACTGATGAGGCAGGAGGCAATGTGTGCGAAAGGGTGTGTACGTGCATATGTATCTCTTTAAACACACCAGATGGAGAGGGCCAATAGTGGGGTAGGAAACCCAGAAAAAAAATAGAACAGCACAAGTCCAAATGGTTTAAGGTTTCTCAGGCATTAGCTTAAAAGAACAGTGTGAAAAATCCGAAGAGAAACTCCCAGATAAATAAAAGGGGAACTGAGACAAAAAATTCTAGAAGCGAGACTTTAATCACTACAGATAAAGACAAGGTACAGAGAAAAGATTGGAGCTCCAGCAGAGATATTGAAATCAGAAATTTATGGGCAAGAAAAAGAGCAAATTATTGAAACAGCAAACGATGGAGAAAGAAGATAAACAAAAATTAGGCTGCAAGCAAATCCAAGCTAAAAAAAGAAATACAATAAATCTACTAGTACAAAGGAAAAATGAGGGAGAAATAAATGACGGAGAAAAACTGAACAAAGGGTCAGAAAAAAGAGAGCCAAGAAAGATGGAGGAACAAAAACCAAAAGGGAGACAGAACAGAACACAAAGCGAAAGATAGGCAGAATTAGCGACAAAACATAGTAGAAAATGGGCCAACACAAAGGAAGAGAGATAGAACAAAAGTCAGAAAAGTGGGGAAAGTAGAAGACTACAAGTGGATGAAATATGTGAAAAAAGGATACAAACTATGAGAAAACGAAAGAAAGAAAATGGCAAAAAATGAAGACAGAGACAAAACGTAGGATAAAAACAAGAAAAAGTGAAGAAAGAGAGAAAGCGAAGGAAAGAAAAAAGGAAAAATGAAGAAAGAGAGAAAGCGAAGGAAAAATGAAGAAAGAGAGAAAGCAAAGGACAGAAAGAAGGAACAATGAAGAAAGGTAGAAAGCGAAGGAAATAAAAAGGAACAAATGAAGAAAGAGAGAAACCGAAGGAAAGAAAGAAGGAAAAATGAAGAAAGAGAGAAAGAGAGAAACTGAAGGAGAGAAAGAAGGAAAAATGAAGAAAGAGGAGGAAAGAAAACGAAATAAAGAAAGCAAAAAAGAAGGAAAAAGAAATCGAAATGGAGAAAGCGAGAAAGCAGGAAAAAGAAAGCAAAATACAGAAAGAGAAAAACGAAGGAAAGAAAAGTTCAGATGAGAGTGAATGAGAAAGAAAATGGCTATAACGCTATAAGGGAGGAAGAGACCAAAAAAGTGACGGAGAGACAGGCAGAGCGAGAAAAAAAGGAGGCAAGCATTCCAAGACATTAAATAAACAAGCACAGAAAAGAATTTCAAACTAAAGGACATTTAAAGATAGGCCGGGAGCACGACCACCAAATGGTGAAAGTACCAAGGATGGGCAAGGTAGGAAATAGAATGCATAAGGGATAAAAAGAGACCCAGAAACAAGACATCCTGTCAAAACGAAGGCAGAGAAAGCCAGATAGATAAAGCCTTCTTCAGGGACAGAGAGAGAGAAGGGAAAAGGAAGTTCTGTGTGTAGGTGGAATGCCGAGAGAGGGAGAGAGAGAGAAAATCAGCTCCATCATTGTCAGTGAGTGTTGTGCGAGGGGAAGCCGTCGTCCCTCTATCTTTTTCAATTTCCTTCTCCTCAGAGAATTTTATTTTCATTTCTTTCTTCAGACATGAAGAAACTTCATTTGCTCATCTTTATATTGTGACAAATGCAGTCAAACCATCCATTTGTATCAATATACAACAAGTTCACTTCACTCCTTCCCCTCCACACAACTTCCTCTTTCTCCCTCTCTCTCTCTCTCTGTCTCTCTCTCTCCAGGTTTTCTCATAAAAATGTACGTACATGAGATAATAGTGCAGGGAGAAGGGAATACGTGACGAAGAATTTAACTTTGGTGGGAGGGAGAGGGGATGGAGGAGGATGAGGAGGAAGAAGGAGTGAGATGGAGAGGCGGAGGGGAAGCTTGGGTTCATTTTTCTTTCTCTTTCATTCTCCTTCCCTCCACTTCACCGTCTTCCCCGGCGAATGTTTGCACAAGCCCAAGACACAAAGGAGGCTCTTCCTCTGTGTGTTTTTACTCAAGTCGGATTATTAGAAGGAGAGGGAGAGGAAGAGAGATGGAGTCAGAACCCTTCTGGATACATTTCAGCCGCTAATAAGTCAATTAACCTAATACCCTAATGTGGTATTTCCTACCCTTTCCATCTCCCCCAGCTTCTCTCTCTCTCCCTCTATCCTTCTCTCTATCCTTGTTTTCCCAGTATTTTCTCCTTAAGCCCGAAGCACACAAGCCCTAAGTCAATAAAGGGGAATCCTCTGACCATCCGTGTCTTTTCCTCCCTATCTTTCTTGATTATACAGTCCTTTCAATGATGCCCCTGGCATCTTATTTCTCCCCCTTCGTCTCTTGTGATTCCCGTTTGAATTTTTTTCCCCATCTCGAATACTAGAAAAAAGGGAGGAAATTGGGAAAATAGAAGGAAGGCGGGGATAGATCTATAAATAGACACTCAATACAGAGGTTGTATGTAATGTACATACATATGAGGTACATACATATGTACATACATACGTACCTCATCCACACGTGCAATGCCAATAGTGAAGCAATTGTGACAGGTATTCTCCTGGGAATTGCCCACGTGCACAATTTCCTTCTCCCTCCACCTTTCTACACGTCAACGTACACGGGAGAATGGAAATACTTTCAAATAGGAACATCCCAAAATAATCAGTGATCGTTATATGGGAAGTATGGAATTGCCTATGACAGAAATGACAGAAGGGAATCACTCCATAGAAATCGGAGTCGTCTAGTTACACATTCTAGGTGTCAGCACAGAAAAAGGGCATTTCATCCCCATTAATGGAAATAACCTACCAAAAGCTGGTAATTTCCCCTCATTTACGTGGTCTTGTTAGACCCCCAAAAAATATTCAGACACATCATCATTATCTCCGCAAGTCCTGAATACAAATAGAAATCCGGGAAAGTATGTACATTTTTTTGGAGAAATACACGAAAAAATACCAATCACGACCCCCGACAATGAAGTCTGATTATGTGTGGTTATCCGCTGCTCAAATAAAAAGGTCACGTGGGAGGGGAATGATAATAATAAGGAAAGTGGGAGCTAACAAATGTGGAATTTGAGGGTAAATTTATGACCAGGCACCTCAAGTTCCTCTGATTATCGTTATGCAAGGAAAGCCAAAAAGGAAGCGCACAGGGAGTCAGGTGATGAGGGACAGGGAGAGAGATTTCTCTCTAAAGGAGTTAATGAGGGGGAATAATTTTGGGGAAAGAAGTTGCGGGAAATAAAAATTGGAGGGGAAAGGGTAAAAAAAAGGGGGAAAGGGTGAGAGAAAGAGGGGAAGATGAGGAAAGCGTTGATGGTAGATTTATTGAAATAGAGAGTGGGATGAATAATATAGATACAGATGCTGGGGAGTAACGAATGGAAAAAAATGCCCTTTAAATTTCCCTCAGAGGAGAACAAGACGGAGGGTGAGGAGAGGGGAAAGGTAATGGGGAAAAATAAATGAGGGAGTAAACTACTAAATCCGTAAAGAGGGGTGAATGGGAGGGAAATTTTTTGGGGGAGTAGATAGGGAGGAGGATGAGGAAAGGAATGCACGTGCGGAGAAAGTGAGAGGGAAAAGAAAGAAATTCAGAGGGGAGTAAGCAACAAAATGGAATGAATTCGGATAAAAGGGGACGACAAAACTGAAAAAGAAGAGAGAGAGAGAAAGAGATAGAGAGAGAGAAAAGGAGAAAAGAGAGAAGATTTGTGAAAATTGCATTTCTTCCATTCTGTCACCTTCAAATGTGCGATGCAAGTACACTTTTGAGTCAATTTGTGTAGTGTGTATGTGTTGAAATTTTTTTTATTTCTTTTTTGCCCCCTCAACAGAGTGTCTACAACGCGTTGGGAGAGGCATTGTCCCGGATCGGGGAGGCATCCCAAGCTGAAGAGTATTTTAAGGAAGCGCTCCGAAGAAGTCCTGATCACATCCCGGCCCATCTTACATATGGGAAGATGCTCGCTCGTAATGTAAGTCAATTCTTCTCAATTTAAAAAACTTTCCCTGAGAAAAGATAACCCTTTAAGTTTGTCTCTTCCGTCCTCTTTCGTCTTTCTCCCCCCTTTTTTCTCTTCTTTTCGGAGGGGTACAACATTCTAGTTTTTTTTATTCCTGGTTCTGCTCCCCCACACAAGTCTCTCCCTTGGTGGTACGTAACTGGGAGGCGCAAAAAGGGGAGATATTTGTTGTTTGGGGGGAGGAAGAGATAGAGCTAGGAGTATATCACCTTATATTTCCAGGGAACACGCACCCCTCTCTAACTTGTCATATGCATTCAGTATTTTTTTAGTGTGTGTATTCCCAGGCCCTTTGCTATTTCCTTCATTCTATGGGGGCTTTACGGATAACTTCTCTCATTTTCCCTTGACGCTTCTCCAATGCACGCTTTTTCCTTTCTCTCCCGCTCTCTTGTTTGTATTTTCATTTTCTTTACCCTTCCAGAGTCTCAAGATCGTTCGGGGGCTCTCTCATGCCATGTCGTTTTGTCTCTGGAATTCTCTATCTATACCCTCTATTTTCTTATTGGTTTTTTCCATATCTCGCCAATTCGTTTGGCTTTCCTTTCTTCTATTATTTTATCCTTTTCAACCTTCCACGTTCTCGTTTTTTCTCTTGATTTTTCTCATTTTCTCTTTTTACCCTTCTACACCTTTCTTCTTCCTCTTCGCTTTCTATTGTTCTATCGTCTCCGTCTTCTTTCTTTCTGTTTTGGCATCTCTCTTTTTTCTTGTCACCTGATCTCGTTTGCTATTTTTGTGTGCTATAGTCAATCTATTTTTCCTTTGTCTTCCCTAATTTTCTCTCTCTAAGTTCTCTCTTTATTTTCTGTCGCTCCTCTCCTGTTTCTTTTTCTCTTTGTTTTTGTCTTCATTTTCCATCTCTGGTAGTATTTTCTCTCTTTAGTTTGTCTCTCTCCTCACCTTGTTCTTATCTTTATTTTCTCTCTCTTTGTTTTTGTCTGGATAATTTTCTCTCTTCTCTTTTTATTTTCTCCAGATAAATTTGAGTCTCTTCTCGCTTATTTTTGTCTTGATACCCTCTATTTTCTTATTGGTTTTTTCCATATCTCGCCAATTCGTTTGGCTTTCCTTTCTTCTATTATTAGTCTCTCTTTTTGCTATTATCTGTCTCTCTTCTGTTTGTTTTTGACTTGTCAATTTTGTATGGATAATTTTGTCTCTATTCTCGCTTTGTTTTTGTGTTGATAATTTTGCCTCTCTTATCCCTTTGTTTTTGTCTTCAGAATTGTGTCTCTCATTTCTGTTTGATTGTGTCTGGGTAAGTTGGTCTCTCTTCCCTTCTTTTCTCCCTTGATTTATATCTTTTTCCCTCATTGTCGTCTCTCTTTAATGCTCCGTTCTCCGCTCATTTTTTCCGATTTCAAGTTTTTCTCTCCTATATACTTGCTGTCAATGCCTTATCCCTCTTTTTTATTCCGCTTCTCCCTACTCAAAACATCTTTCTGGTTTCTCATGATTTTCTGAACCACTCCCCGCACATCTCTTGTCAAATTGGAGAGAGTGTGCAGAGCAGACTCATGGGGAAAATAGGAAAATACCTCCCAACTATGCTGGTTGCAGTTCTTTCTCCAGATTTTTTTTCTGAAGTCTATTCACACGCTCTATGTTCATGGGTAAAAGGAAGTAAAATAAAGAGAATGGAGAGAGATCCGGAGTCTGGAAAAAAAACTTTCTCCCTGCATTTTTGGACTCAATCCTCTCTCTCTCTCTAGAGTGTATGCTTTTCATTGAGGGAAATATTCCAGTACTACATACTAGTACGAAGGTCTCTTGCAGGTTTCTTCTTATACGTAAAACACGCATGGCGTGAATGTTTTGTAAGACGTTCGTTCCAGCCAGAATTCCACTCTTTCCGTCTCAGTTCTAAAGGAATTTTTCTTCCTACAAGCTCCCTTTATTTAACTCCAAATTAAATTTTACCAACCAAGCTGTAAATAAAATAGGTAGACTTATGACAAAAGAATATTTTTTTTTGACAGTAGCGGTAAACTTTTTCTTGTACCACAAAAGAGACAAATTTTTTATATTTTTGTATATTCTTCTCGCTGATTGTATTCTTTTACTACTTCGGAAAAACTTCTTTGCTATTCACACTTACAAGAAACGAAGAATGAGAGTGAAATCACGTCCTTTTCCGCTTTTGCATGTGTGTACACATACCCATACGTAAGGGAAAATATATTTTTTTGTAGTTTTTCCCCCTTTCCTTTTGCATCAAACACGGGAAATCTAGGTTATTCTTATTACCCAAGGAAATATTCTTGTGTGTACACGTGCAAACAATCACGAGGGGAAGTTTATTGGAAGATTTTCTTTTGGAGAAAAGAAAATCTTTCTCCAGAAGGGGTAGAGGAAATCCATGGACGGAATGAAAGCAATTTCCTCTGGATTTTTTTTTATTTTCTACATTTTTTTTCTTATTTTGTATACAAAATTCTTTTGGTATGTATCCTACATCGGAGGAAGGGAGGAAATGTGTAGGATTGGATTGTAGCAATAGGGAGAAATAGATGGAGAAAAAAATGAACTTCTGTATAGGTATATGAACATATGTGAACACACATCTGCATGCCCAATGCTATACATAAATACAAAATAGAGAGAGAGAGAGAGAGTTAGAAGAAAAGGAAATGGAAAAGAAGTTACGTACATTTTCTAGGGTAATGATGCGTATTTAGATTTTTTTTGCTGTGTCACTCCTTTCAAGAAATATTTTTTATGTGATTTACTCCCAAAGTACTTCTATCTCCCCCTCACTCCCTCTCTTTGCGTAGGAAATATTGTCAGAGGAATAATAGTAATAATAACTGTGCCCCGGAACTCCATCCCAGTTGTTAGGGAGAAGAAGGAGGAGAGGAATGAGGGCGAGAAACGAGGGCTTGGGGAATATGAGATTCTATGGAATCGGGTAAGACTCTGTGAAATAAATGGGAATGCGTGCATGTGTTTGGGTAAAGGAAATATTTATTTTACCCACTGACTCCAAATGTAGGCAGAGAGAGAGAGAGAGAGAAAAGGAAACAGTGGGAGAAATAGAGAAAGGAAAACTAAAAGAAAGATAAACATTGGTTTATCAAAAGCCAGGAAGATATAGAAGGAATGATGGGAGAAAAAGGAAGAGTGAACCAGAGAAGGAGAGAGGAAAAAAGAGATGAAGAAAAAGGAAAATGCAGAGACAGGAGATAGAAAAACTGAAAGGACGTGGGGCACGAAGTGCATAAAACGCATATATGTAGCTATATATCCCTATACATATGTGCATATATATGCCTAATGTACAAGCCCACCGCCTTTTGCATACATAAAAAAAATGTGTTGAAAAGGTAAGCTAGGGGAAATGGAGAAAATAAAGTGAAAATAAGTTTTTTTTTGCCCCTTTCACTCCAGGCTATTCAAATGATGTGTGGATGCACTGTAGTAACAACTTTTTTCTATAGTCGGCCCTCTTACAGCAAAATAGTACCCAAAGCTATGAGTGGCGTATTTTCACCGGGGCGCAAAGGGTTGGGATCGTTTATGGGAAACATACATTGTATACATTTCCCCCTCATTTTATTGGGCTTACACTCACAGGTTCTAGGGGCTCTTTCAGTATTGTCGGCCGAAGGGACCCACTTAATTATTTGATTTTCTGTGACGATAGACAGATGTGATCCCTTGTAAAGATATCTATGTTGTTGTTAAGACGTCGTTTTCATGGAATTATACTACCAAGAAAAAAAGTATTTATGCTGGAATTGTATTTTGTGTGCTTTTCTGAACAGAAGACCCGATTGCTGGAGGCGGAGAGTTGGTTCCGACGTGCGAAGCTAATTGCACCAGAGGATGCGAGGGTGTATCAACATTATGGTAAGAGTTTGCTTTTTCTCTGTACTTTCTCCCCTCTGTTAGGCCCAGTTTATTCCGAGGATGGTGCGGTGGAACATCTCCTCGAAAAATTGGATGTAGAGTAGAGCATGAGAAAAGGAGTGTGAGATGATTTATATGGAAAGGGAAATCGCGGGTGCTCTCCCTTCAAATTATTCCTCAATCTCCTTACTTCTCGCTCTCTCTCGCCCTCTCACTTTAGCTCTCTCTCCTGTTGTAAAAAAATAAAAAATGTGCCTGCTTTCCCTATACGTCTTGGTTACTTTCTTCCACGTATAATTCTTCCTCTGCTTCCGGCTTTCCCCGTATAAATTCCGGATGTGGCCTCTCCTCCGGATCTTGTTTTTCTCTCTTACTCTTTTCTCTTCAAGAAATTTTCTGGACTTTTCCCTTTATCCTTCTCTTTCTTTCTTCCTCTCTGTCTCTTTCTCTCTCTTTCTCCCTCTTTCTCTCTGTTTCTCTCTCTTTCCCCCTCTTTCTCTCTTTCTCCCTTTTTCTCTCTTTCTCCCTCTTTTTCTTTCTTTCTCCCTCTTTCTCCCTCTTTCTCCCTCTTTCTCCCTCTTTCTCCCTCTTTCTCCCTCTTTCTCTCTCTTTCTCCCTCTTGTCCTCTCTATTTCTCCCTCTCTTTCTCCGTCTTTCTCTCTCTTTTTCTCTCTCTCCTTCTCTCTCTATCCTCCATCGCGTAAATATTCACGTCAATTTTTTTGTCGATCTTCTTTGTCGCCAGAGCTTCGACCTCCTTTGAAGCTTCACGTCTTTCCCACGG
The DNA here is from genome assembly GCA_034698585.1 of Disparrhopalites patrizii. NCBI lineage: Eukaryota > Metazoa > Arthropoda > Collembola > Symphypleona > Sminthuridae > Disparrhopalites > Disparrhopalites patrizii. Next base: position 21,448 of record JAQGBT010000976.1, on the reverse strand, counting down.
CCGTAATCCACCCGCTTCCAGCTCTTTCCCTTTTTATTTCTCCAGTTCACCCAGTTTCCAAGAAACTGTCTTGATTCCACACTTAATGTGTGACTCATTCCATTTCCAACCCTCGTTTTATCTGAGAGACTCATTGTTTGCCCCGAATAATTCCCGTCCCAGATAATATGATTGTATATATATGTATAAAGCCAATAATAAAGCTTTATTGCAAAGGAAATGCACAATGTGTGTGGATGAGTGCGGAAAAGCCCTGTAGTTGACATGTCTCTACCTAATAAGAGTCTCTCCTATGGATAAAGCCCATTGAATATGAATTTAATATCAAATTTTGTTTCTTTCATTCCTCCCGTTTTCCAGGGCAATTCCTCGCCAGTCAAGGGAGAAATTCGGAGGCGGCTGAATCCTACGTAATGGCTGATGCTTTGACTCCTAATGACTACGAGATTGTTGTCGGAGCCGCAAATGGCTTGAGGCAAGCTGGGGACAATCTAATGGCAGAAGTTTATTACGAGAAAGCTGTTGCTCTTCGGCCTCAGGTACTGGTGAATTTCACTCTTGTGACTATTTTCTCTCTCTCTCTTTCATGTGTATGTGTGTGTGAGGGAATCTGTATGCTCACGCTTGTTCCTCATATCATCAAGCCATCATTATCATTGCCATCATCACCATGAACATCATCATCTTTCCAGCGGCAATGTAATTCAAGCGTGCGTGTGTGAGCGTGTTTATGAACATATACCGGCGTCAGTTCAGAACACAGGAGTAATAAATCCTGGAAGCACGAGAAAAAAAATCATGGAAAAAAAATATGAGAGAAAAGGGAGAAAGTCCAAAGCAGTCATAAAGTGTGTCTCTCTCACACGTCATGCACATGATGGGAAGTTATAATCACATCAATTAATTTTTATACGGTCTTTCCCATCCAAGTTGGGATTCCCCTGGAAATTTCCCCATTTTGTGGGTCAATAAACAGGTCCTTAATAAGATGGTCTGGTCTATTCCCCAGAATGACTTTCACTCATCCCCATTTTTTTGTTGTTTGAATCCCTGTAGGAAGCAAGAGCTCACATGAATTTGGGGGCGATTCGTCACCTCAACCGGAAGTATCTGGAAGCACATCAAAGCTACTTGACGGCCCTGCAACTCCAACCAAAGGATGCGATGACGTTGGAGAACCTCAAGAAATTATGTCAAATCCAAGGTCGGACCAAGTTCCTCCAGGCTTGTGTCACTCACCTGGCCTTCGGACGAGATCTGGACAACACAAGTCTCATCTCCCCCGATCATCCCGACGCTGTACCTTTAATTGGTGGAGATGAACCACTTGGTAGTGGGTAGAGTATTTCACTGAGAAAAAAACATACATTACTTTAAAAAAAAAACACAAGAAACCAAGAAAAAAAATCATTTTTGACCACTCTATTTCTTATCCTATACAAAATATCTTTTATGGAAAAACAAATACATATATGCAAGAGAAAGTTACACCTGTATTCATCATTATTGAAGGATAAAGTGAAACATTTTGGACATTAAAAAATATCTACACCAGCAAATCCTTTCCGGCATAATTTCTCTTCCCCTATCTGGTAGCATTTCCTTTGAACAAAACGGAGGTCCTGGGAAATAACCCTTTATCTCCATATACATACACATGCGTACATATGCATGGACACCTAACCAGATTATAGATACATAATCCCATTTTTCACCCCATTTTTAACTAAAATTCCTTTTCCCCTCCGACTGTACTTTTCCCGAACGATGTTTTCTCTCTCATTCCAAACATATACATACATATACATACATACATATATGTATATATTGTACATAAAACATGAAGGGGAGAAAAATTGGACTTGAGCAAACATTGCCCACATAACACAACCACCAGTGGCATTGGAGGATGAATTGCTCCTTTCTTTTGACAAATGATCTGCGGTGTCAGGGCTTCACAACCCACTACATGCTCAGACCCCGTAACAATCCCCCTATTTTGTGTGTATGTGTGGGTTAGAACAAGTGTTTGTATTATTATTACTATTATTATTAGTGCTATTACGATTATTGCATCCCTGACATTTCCTTTTTTTTTCTCCCCTCTCGTCAACTTTTCTCACCCTTTCCCCTTTGATTTTTTTATGGGGACTATATAGGAAAAAGCTAGGGAAATTGGAGGTACCTCAAATGGACTGGGTTTATCTATGAAGTTTGTTTGGGGAAGGCAAAAAAATTGTATATATACAATGTAGTTATATAGCGTAAAGAAAACTTGAGTGGCTGTATACAACGTGTATAGGAAAACATGGATATCTCTATAACAATGTATCATATCCCCCGAGTCTTTGGCATCGGACGTGTGCAACTATATTCATTCATCTTGGTTTTTCTACGTATGTAACATGGAAGACAATATTTTTAAGGGTAAAAAAAAACAAAATCAACCACAAACAAGCATTCCCAATTCGTATACTGAAGACGAAAATTATTAGGACAATTTAACCAAGAAAATAACCTTGTAAAAAATAGACAAAAAAATACATTGGTATGAAAAGGTGTCTCTAAAATGCTAAATATACTTATGTATATCGTGCCTGCATACATGTATTACCTATGCTATGCAAGGGATGATAAGGACCATAATTATCCCCAGATGTTCCTTCTTTCCCCAAACCTTTTTTCCCTCCTTCTTTCGTGAATTATTTAGGAAGAATATACCCAAGGAAGTATATAGAAAAGAGAATTTAGTGGTTGGAAGGGGGAATGTTAAGTTCAATATTTTTTTCAATAATTCATTTAATCTCTATGGTGTTAAGTAGGAGAGCTAATTTTCGTAATTCATTTGCATTCGTAATTAGTGCCATTCATTAAACCTGTCTTTTGTAGTTTTACCCCCGGAAACAAATGGCTTTTTCATGGGGCAATGAATCATTTGTTGGCTCCGTGGTGATGCGTGGTAGATGAGTACACATTACGTACATAATATATATTTTTTTAACCAGAATTTATTTTGTGGCCAATATTTTTATTCTCACTACTCATTTGGCTTTTATAATGGAATTGGATTTTCTTCTTGGAAAATAATTTATTCCCTGAATATTTAATATTCTCAACATGTAAAGGAATTATTCCATGTAGTAACATACATATATGTACATTGTATATTTTAGCACTAATGCCTTTTTTTGGAAGAGAGAAAGAGACAAATAAAATACTCGCTTTCGGTGTCCTGTTGGTGTGGATGGGAAAATTATTTTACAAGCTTGGTGTATGTAAACATTAAAAATTATATTTATTGTAATTAAAATCGGTGTTAACTGCTAATCATTCCTATTAATATTAAACTCATTTTTAGCCCATTCGTACCCCATGTCATTCCCCGTAAGGTGTTATCCCTAAAACATTCCTTGAATTTAATTGTATAATTTGTAGGAATTAAAATTAGCATTAAAAAAAATTAAACTCCTAGTAAAAACGTAGGCTGTGGAGGTATTAGAAAAACTATGGGACAAGTAATGAAAAAAATATATCTGATTATTACAAAGGGAAAAAAATATATGAACAAAAAAATATATATAAAAAACATATACATATATCTAAATACACATACATACATATATATTGTGAGTATTGTACTGTGTGACCGCTTTTTTGGGTTTATGGAAAAGCTCTTATTGTATCTTTTGGTCGCCTTTTAAAAACTTTGAAGGTTGGAAATATACGAAAAAAAAAATTACACAATGGATATTTCAATGGATGCTATATTATACAATTATTATTCTATAAATAAATACTTATGCAAAAGAATTGTGGAGGAGGGTGTCGCTATTCCCATTATTTTTTATCTCTGCAAAACAAAATCCCGGGAGGTTGTTAATTCTCTCGGAAATGTCACATTTATTGCGTCATTAATCATTAATCTAAATGCCCGGTTGTGTTCAAGCTTTTAATATGAGACTTTTCCACATGCTGGAGACAACATGTAAATTCCTTTTGTTTTTTCCATAAATTTCTGGCATTCTACGATCATATAGATTTTTTTTTGTTTGAAAAGTAAAAAACAAGATGTCATTTATTCTCATTTGCAACTACTCATAAATCATGGAAAAATTCCTTCAGCTCCTACGTGTCCAGAAGAAGAAGAAGGCGGAGGAGATGGATTCTTCCTACCCTGGAACATCGGTGCCTGGAAAAGCCTTTGTCATTAGTAAATGCTCATTTGAAGAAGAGGAATGTCCCACGTGCTGTTGGCTTCCTTATGGATTGTCCAGAATATATTTTCCTGGCACACTCCATCCCATTTCGAAGGGGCTTCCCCCCAACATTTAGTCGTCCCAGAAGAAGAATTTCCTGGATGGGTAATATACAGAAGGACCAATTGATTTCCCTTTATTATAATTCTTCCCCTTTAGTTTTAGGAGCTAAAAAACACATTCTATAAAAGGCCTACTTTCCGCGGAGACAGCAAAAGACAATTCTGGAGACTATTTGGATGTACATGGTTGAAAAATTAGAAGGAACACATAGAAGGAGGAAACTACAATTCAAGGAGAGGGTGAGGTCGAAGCCTTTATTTTTCTCCTTACTTTGTACAGGGCCAAAGGAGGACGTTCGATGACAGGGTAATGGGATAGAAGGGTAATTACAAGGAAATGTACTACGACTTTTCTTCCTCGTACCTTTTATGATACGGAATTCTATGCGGGTGTTCGGGCCATAAGAAGGACGGAGAGACTCCGGCTCTCTCCCACTGTGTGCTTCTCTAAATTCCCAACAACACATTATTATTGTCGTCCTGCGGAAATTCATGAATGTATCAACAATTAATTGCCTCCTTACACAACTTACGACTGCATTTTATATTGAAGACCCAGAGAAAGTAGGAAGAGAGAGAGAGAGAGAGAGAGAGAGAGAGAAAGAGGGAGAAAAGAAAGAGAAATGGCATTCCACCATCTATCCAGCGTTCAGAATTTATTTCTCCGCTTTTAAACTCTCATAACAAATTATGGGGCTTTACAAGACGTGGCTTTTATTTATTTTGTGTTACATACCATTTTTTTTCACTTTTTTGGGGTCAACACTTTTTTTTACTTCTCTAGCAACCAATATGGACTTTGGAAAGAGTGTGAGGCTGATGGAAAATTCTCTCTCAGCCTTTTACTATTACTGTCTCATCCTGGAGGAATTGAAAGAAAATTGAATTTAATGCGAAGACGTTCCTCGACATGGTAGCTAAATGTAAATAAAGGAAGATGCATAAGTAGCTTATCCAAAAATAGCAGTTATCTGTTAATGTAAATGTAATGTAATGTAGCTAATCAATAATAATCAACTACTTATCAAACACAAATAGTTAATAGTTGCTTAAAATAAATAATTATTTGCTTATCAAAAATAAACAATTACTTGCTTATCTAAAATAGACAATTATCTGCTCATCTAATATAAATAATTATCTGCTCATCTAATATAAATAATTACCTGCTCATCTAATACAAATAATTATCTGCTCATCTAATATAAATTATTATCTGCTCGTACAATATAAATTATTATCTCCTCATCCAATATAAATTATTATCTCCTCATCCAATATAAATTATTATCTCCTCGTCCAATATAAATTATTATCTCCTCATCCAATATAAATTATTATCTGCTCATCAGACGTAAATAAAGATTAATTGCTTATTAAAAATAAGCGGTGACTTAGTCACTTAAAAATGTATTATTTGTATACCTAAAAATGATATGCGTCACTAAAACTGAACAAGAAAAAAATCTGTGTTGTTTTCCTATAAACATGCGAAAAAGTTGAAGGCGAAAACAATCACGAAATTAAGTGAAAAAAGTTGTATTACTGGGCTGAAATGCAAACAAACCCCAAGGCAAAGTTTGTGGAGAAACCTCCAAGAGAAAATCTGCTGTTGAGAGTTCAAGTCAATGTCCGCCGGACACGTTCTCTGGAGCAGAAGGAGAATGTTAAAGAAAGTTGTTTACCCCCTCAAAAAAAACTTTACTTTCTTGTCTACGTTTTGTGAATAAAAATGTGGACCTTGCGGTTGTGGTTTACGTTTTAAGAAGAACCAAAGACTTGTCCATCCACCGAAGAGGACACTTTGTTTGTTGGGTGTATATTGAAGGAGAATTTATAGGACAAGAGTGAAGGTTTAATTGCGGGACGGTGGACTTTCTTCTGGGGATTCAATCCTACCCTTTCTACTTCTTCCTCTTCCTGTAAAATTCATGTGGTGCTTTCACAGGGGAGAGAGAATCACTGAGGTAATGGCAAAAGATGTTGGTGTTGGTGGTTGTGCACTTACACTCAAGTGATTAGGTTGAAACTTCCCATGTACTCCTCTTGTTTTCTTTATTCTCTCTCTCTCTCTTTCTCTCTACCTCCGACTTTCTCCGCAAACATTTGTAAGGAATACAAGGGAAGTGGTTGGTCTTTGTTTTGTTACAGTAATTGTGTAAGTTTAGAGTGAAAGAGGAAAAACATTAGGTGAATTGATTAGAGCCACTGTCACCGGTCACTCTAGTACGGACTGCCTGTGAAAAGGAAAACAAGAGGAAGGAAGAGAGACAAAGGTAACACAATTGAGACAATGGAGTTGACTTTTTTTTTTACTTTGATTGAGTTGTTTTGGTCAAGTAGGTTGCTCCTTGTACTATTGAAGAGGAAAGCGAAATACGCAGAAAATAAAAGCAAGAGGGATACAAGGAGATACAAGGAGAGGATGAACATCTCGACCAGATGGAGACCACATCTTCCAGAGAATTAGACTGACAATGCGGGGGAGTAAGTCAAATCTAGGATAAGAGTAGTTTGAACAAGACAAATACAAGATTGTGACCTAAACGGATACAAGGAGATGCACAGAAAAGGGACAAGCGGGGCTGAAACGCGGAATAATATGGCACAAAAGGAAAAAATTAGACGGCAAAAAGAAGAACAGAAAGAGCTAAAAACCAAAAGAAATACAACAGCAAAAATAAGAAAGGAAAGAGCTAAAAACCAAAACCAAAGAAAGATAACAAACAGAAGGGCTCAAACGTGAAAAAATCAACCGTAGAGGGAGATAGAAAAAAACAAAAATCGTAGATAGATATTATAAAAATAAGAAATGAAGTGCCAAAAGAGAGAGATTTTTAGTTTTTTACAACCGTTAGAACATACAGAAATAAATAATGACGGAGATAGATACAAACAAGAGAAATGTCCGACACAATAAAAGGAGAGAAAGCAGACATTCAGAGAAAGCAGTAAGAAATATGCACTCAGAGAGAGACAAGACGAATACAAAAGAGAAAGAAAGTCGGCAGTAAGAGAAAGAAACGATTTAAAATACACTAACACAGATGCGAGCGAAAGAATTAAAAGAGAGAAATCAGAGGCAAAGAGTGAGATGGATCAGAAGAATACATGAATTGTGAAAGGAAGTGAAAACTGGGGAACATAGACTCAGAAAGAAAGAAAGCGAGACTTTGAAAGCGACAAAGGTGAGAAAGCGCGATTCGGAAAGAGACAAAAGTGAGAAACCGAGACTCCGAAAGAAAGAAAGCAAAACTCAGAAGGAGATAAAGGTGAGAGCGCGAGACTCCGAAAGAAAGAAAGCGAAACTCAGAAAGAGTTAAAGGTGAGAATGCGAGAGTTAGAAAGAGATAAAGGTGAAAAAGCGAGACTCAGAGAGACAAACGTGAGAAAGCGAGACTCAGAAAGAGACAAAGGTAAGACAGCGAGACTCAGAAAGAGACAAACTTGAGAAAGCGACAGAAATATGGCAGAATGTGGGACATCAGTAAGATATGGAGAGAGATCCTAATGAAAAGGGGGGAGTGAAAGAAAGCAAGAGAAACTGGAGAAAGTCAGATAAGTGAGAAAAATTCAAGGAGATTAAGAATACATCGGGGGTGGGAGACGATATAAAAAGTACAAAAAGGTAGGGAAGAGAGGGAGAGTGTGCAAACAAAGGGAGGAGAGAGAGAGAGAAATTGAGATACAGAGACCATTTAAGTGAGTCAGTAGGAAGTGGAGCGGTGGACAGGAGAGATATGGTGGTCGGTGAACAGTGAATACGGAATGGATTTTCCTGTCTCAATGTTCCACTATAAGAACCGACACATGTACCATGCGGGTTCATTGTGGTAGAATTCAGGCTGAAGAAGTAGAAGCAGAGAAGTTAGTGAGGACGGGAGTAAGAGAGAGAAAGAGAGAGAGAGAGAAAGATAGAGAATGAGTAGACAATAAATGAAGATGGACAAGGAGTGGGCAATTGTATGTGCGTGTGTGTGTGGTGGTTTAGTGAATCCTAAACCGACAGACAACTTACTCTCCTCCTTCTATATCTCTCTCTTCCTCATGGCAGAATTATTTAGGACAATTTCCCAGGAGAATTTCATGTATTTTTTTATACAGAAAGAAGAAAAAAAAAGTCTTTTTTTTTTACCTCCCTACATTTTTCCACTTCCACTGCTCACTCAAAGAGAACAAACCCCTCTCTCATCCCCTAACACTAGGATTTTTTTTTACCCTACTGGCTTCCTAGATCTGACTGTATTTCCTTGAATCTTTTACTCTCTCTCTCTCTCTCTCTCGTTTTTTTCATTCTACATTGGTAGGAAATCTTCTTCAATAGTTGTGAAGAGGAGGGGAAGAAGAGGAGGTATGAAAAAAAGGGAATATGTATATACAAAAAAAAAGAGACAAAAAAGTAGGGAAGCTAATGCATTACCGTTTCCTTGATATTACCAAAAGTTGATGTACCCTGAAGCCCCAACTCAGCTGGGATTTCAGATCAACATTTTGGTGGGGGAAGATACTTACCTTACATCTTCTCTCTCTCTTCTTTCTTTCTCTCTCCCTCCCTCTCTCTCCCTCGCTCTCTCTCTTCTTCCTTTCTCTCTCTCTCCCTCTCTCTCCTTTCTTTCTCTTTCTCGCTCTCTCTTCTCTATTTCTCTCTCGCTCTCTTCTCCTTCCCCCCTTCTCTCTCATTTTCTCTCTATTTCTCTCTCCCTCTCTTCTCCTTTCCCCCTTCTCTCATTTTCTCTCTCTTTTTTTCACCTCGCTTCCTCCGGATCCACAGGTTTGCATTATATTTTCCTATCAGCACTCTCCGTGTGAGAAGAGTCCATGTGAATTGTACTTAAGGCGGCTTTCACCTTCTTTTTCTCTCTCCCTCCCTCTCATCTCCTTTCTTTCTTCTTCTGAACTCGCTTTTTTCGTCTTGGGGGTAATACCAATTATTTTTACCAATTCAACCATACATTTCCGATTTTTTTCTTCCCCCCTCTCTCTCTCTCTTTCTCTCTCTCTCTCTGTCCCTTGTTTCTTCTTTTCTTCTTCCTCTTCCGTACTAAAGCTTCCGTTACTCTTCCTGCAGATTCCTTTTCTTGCTCTCTCTCTCTCCGTTTTAGAGACTCCTTATCCCACTCTATCCAGGGAGTTAGAGGGAAGAAAGCATGTGACAACCCGTCCACTTATGCATATTAGGAATAGCTGGTGCTTGTCCTGATGCTTTTATCGCAAATCAATTCCCCGTTTTCTCTTCCATTACCCCTTTCCTTCTTCCTTTCTCTCATCCCTTTCGCTCTATCTCCCTCTCACGGTAATCTTCACCCTCTCCTCCCCCTGCAAAGTCTTTACTTTCCCTTCCCTCAGTCCCAAAAGCAGTCTCCTTCCCCATGCCGTCATACATGGGAGTTCCGGGTCATTCTTGTAAACAGGGGGCAAACGAGAGGAACAAGTGATGGGAACAACAGAGTAGGAGTTTTTTTACCCTTTTGTTTTCTTTCCTTCCTCGTCTTTCCTCTTTGCTCTTTGTCCGAAGGAGGAAAAAGGGGGAAAGGACCCTGTTTTTATCCTCTTAGTTACCAGGATGTACTAAAGCTGATGATACTCTATCCGCCTTTCTAGTACTACTTGTGTTTGTCCTCTCTTCAATTTACTCATCCTCCCTCTCTCTCTCTCTCTCTCTCTCTCTCTCGGTGTTGTACAGGACAAATACCTCCCACTTTCTTCATTCCACTCACTTCCCATCACACACGGCTTCTCCTTTGGAGGATGAAAAGGGCGAGGAGGACAAGGAACAATCATTGTAATTATTGGGATGACGATTTCACGGGTTATAATGCACACACTCTCGTCTTAGTGGGACTTGGCTTGCATGTGTGGGGTGCAGGAGACCGTAAGAGGATTTTTTTATTGGTGGTGGGCACAAGGAAAAATACTGGACAATGTTTGTGTGTGGACGTTAGAGAGAAATAGAGAGGGAGGAGAAATACAGAGAGAGAAAGCGAGTGAAAGCGAGAGAGAGAGGGAAATGCCGCGGAGGAAGAATGAGAGAGAGAAAGAGGTGAAAAGGAATTTTTTATTGAAGGTAAAGGAGAGTGAAGGTAGAAGGTAGAAGGAGGATTAAAAGGTGTAATTTTGAGTGTGGAGAGTAAGTGCCGAAGAGCTCGCAATAAAATGTAATGGGACCACATTATTGCAAAAAAAAGTAGAAACAAACCGTACGAGTTTTATTTGGTTCGCTGTTTTTTCTCTCTCTCTATCCGGTCTCTCCCCTTTATTTTCCTCCATGCTGCTCCACTAATCCCGCTTACGGCAAATTGTGGCCATGGACCTTTCATACACATTAGAGCTCGGCCCCAGAGATAGACAGTGAGAAAAGGAAGGGAAGATGGACAGAATTTGGATGGAGACTGGGAGAAAGAGAAATATCGGAAGATCCTACAAGAAAAGGGGAGAACAAAAAAAGAGAAAGTGAGAGAAAGAATTGTAGAGGCGAGAGGAAAGCAATGAGGGAGAGAGAATGGCTACTCCCCGTATTTTCGATTGTCCGGTTGAGAAAAAAAAGGATGGTATTAGTACACTCATGAATTCACAATGTTAAAGCGGTGGGTAGGATACAGGGAGAGAATAGTATTGGGCAGAAAGTAGTTAGTAGTGGTGGTGGTGTAAAAAAAAAGAAAGTGTCCATGAGGTATTTTCTCTTCCCCCTTTTAGAGACCTTTTTTTTACAGGGAGGGAGTGCGAGAATGAACAATGAGAGTAGGAAAAGAGGGGAAAGAGGTAAGGGCTGAGGCAATAGTAGTTTTTTCCTACTAAAAAGTACATCTTATACAATGGCTTTAAGATTTCTTTCTTCCCACTCTCTTTGCACTCCTCTTTCTTCCTTCTCTCTGTCTTTCTCTCACTTTCTCTCTCGCTCTCTCCGTTTCTCTCTCCTTCTGTCATTTCCCCTCTAATGGAAGGGAGAAGGCAGGTTTTTACTGGCTACATTTAAGCAATTGAACACGTAAAGTTGGTCCGCTTGCACCTTGTACTTACATAATGTTAAATCCTATACATTCTTCTTTCTCGTCTTTTCTCCTTTCTCTCTGACTCTTTCTGAGACCCCATCTCTAGTTCTTTCTCCTTTCCCTTCTGTAAGTATTATGCACCGGGCCAGGTCTTGCCCTCTTTTTTTATGACTTGCATCAAACAGGCAGTACCAATACCAATTTTCTGCCTTCCCCCTCCCTTTCACCCTCCCTCCCCGAACTCCCCATCTCTCTCCCTTGGCTTTCCCCCGTTGGCAATGGAACCCAAATGTCTGTTTTATTTGTGTCTTACATAAGTGCATTCACACCGAATGTGTAAAAGAAGAGAGCGGGGAGAAGGGGAAATAGAGAAAGGAAAAAGAAAGCATCGCTTACCAGGACCATTGGAAGGAAAGTTGGCAGAATACAAAACCGTCCCCGATTCCAAGGATCCATATACGGGGCAGACTTTTCTCCTTTGAAGATGGAGAATGGAGAAGAAAGGGACGAAGGATTGGGCGGAGTTTTATACTTTTTCTTTTTACACTTTTCTCTCCCTCTCTTCTTATTACCCTTGGAAGAAGAGATCTGAACACATGCCAGGGCAATTGACGCCGGCATGACTCGAGCAGTTCTGGAAAGTAACTTCCTTCTCTCTCCCTTCTTCTCTCCTCACAAACTCCCTTCCTCTCCCTTTGTGTAAATCCGTATTGCCCGAATTTGGCCCGCCCGTTTTTACCTGATCCTAATAAGATCATCTGGCAAAGCATTGGGAGACCAATTCCTTTACCATTGACACCACCACATTGGCTTCTATTTTCCTTTTTCACCCTCTTCACAACCATCCCCCATCCTTTTAAATGTATGGTTGCGTGTATATACTCTTATCGATGTTAATAAACGTATACATACACACTTCCAAATGGGTCTTCCCTTACGGTCACTGCAGAGAATGTATCGGTTTTCCTCAAAAAAAAACTTGAGCATTTTCCCGGACGATTCTGTCCCACGGCATCTTTTGCAACCCTCGGTTATACTACCCTCCGTGCTTTTCCTCGGGGATTTTAAAATGATCGTAATCTCCGTAGAAATAACATATGTGAACACATAAAAAACAAAGGTTCATTTTCTCAGCCGGGGACAGAATATGATATTGCTATCGGAAAGAGAGTGGATAGTGGTTGTGCCCGTTTAATCTGGAACAGTCGAAATGACTTTGTCGTTCTTATTCATCTTTTTCATCTTCACCTCCCCCCATATCCCTAAGAGGAGAGAGAATTGACGGAGGGACGAAAGGAAGACAGCAAGAGAAGAAGCGAAAGACAGAACAAAAGATCAAAGAGGCAAAATACGCAGGAGATGAAGATAAAGGCTAAGAGAATCAGAGAGAAAGGAGTGAACAGAGAGAAAACAAAAGAGAGAAAGAGAGAAAGATAGAGAGAGAGAAAAAAGAGAGAAAGAGAAAGATGGAGAGAGAAAAAATAGAGAAAGAGAGAGATGAAGAGAGAAAAATAGATAGGACAAGAGAAAAATGGAGGGGGAACGACAGAAATTGAACCGAAAAGACAGACACGGAGAAGGAAAGAGAAGGATAAAATACAAGAAAGAGAGATACATATAAAGAAACAGAGTGAAAGCGAGAGAAATACACAGAGACAGAGTGAAACGGAGATGCAAACAGACAGAAATGGAATTATAGCGAGAGTGGAAAAAAGACAGAAAGAGTGAGAGGAAAAAGTCAGAGATGGAGAGACAGAAAGAGAGAAAAAAATGGAGAGACAAAGAGAGAAAAAGACTGACAGACACATGGAGAGAGGAAAAGACAGAGACACAGAAAGAGAGAGAAAACTACGGAGAGACAGAAAGAGAGAATAATACGGAGAGGGAGTGGCAGAAAGAGAGAGAAAAGGACGGAGAGGCAGAAAGAGAGAGAAAAATACGGGGAGACAGAAAGATAACAAGGAGAGAGACAGAGGGAGAACAGATAGAGACAAAGAGAACTGACAGACGGTGAGACAGAGAGAGAACAGAAAGGTCAAGAGACAACAGAGAGGTCAAGAGACAACAGAGAGAGAAAGAGAACGAGAGAGAGAGAAAGTGATATGCAATCGTAAAGAATAGGCTGTGTATGTTGGGAGCACTTGACTAAGCACTTGAGCATATGGAAACAATGCCTCACCATGCATCCTAATCGCTCCCCCACCCATTGTTCATTTCTGAACGCATCCATTCCCACACATTGTAAGTTGGCTTTTCAGCAGAAGAACACACCATTTGCTCTGGTCCTTTTACTTCCTTTCTCTCTCCCATTCCTTCTTTCCTTCTGTCTCTCTCCCTCTGTCCTCTCCCTTTCCCCGTCTTGATCTCTGTCTCGCGACCTCCGTCTCCGTAATACACTTGACGACAAGTATATAAAAACTTTCCCCCATTGCACTGGAAGACGCCACACAATGCCTTTAGGAGGATGGAATTCACTGTGGAGAAGAAGAGCAAGAAGAAAAAATCGCATCTCCCTCCCCATATGTATATACACGTGCTGTCTTCCAATACCCTGGAAGCATTATGTAAATGGTCAATGAATTGCATACGTGCAGTCTCCCCACAGCCGCACACATATCCAATGTTGAAGGATCCTTTGTAATGTGTATACGCATTTCTCGGAGGGAATGGCACATTTGGAATAAAAATAAAAGTTTAAATCTCATTCTCTCTCCCCACTTCTACCCCTTAGCCTCGTGTTTATAATACAATTTGACCCAGGGCAAAGGGAAAATCCGGGGAGGAGGGGAAGTCATCCAGACGGAGAGAGAGAGAGGCGGAAACAAAGGGAGAAAGAGGGAGGAAAAAGAATATTCGGCTACGCTGGCACCACAGCAAAAACGTAATTAGCAATAATTGCAGTTCTGGTCTAGGCATACAAAAATGGTAATTAGCTTCAAGCTTAATGAAGCTCTTAGAAAATCTGATTGCGCCAAGGCCTTTCTCAATAATGAGACTTTCCCTTTCCTTGTCTTCTGAAAACAAAATAAGAAACAAAAGCCACGGGGAGAAAGACTGGAGGGGGAAAAGATGGGGAGAGAGAATCAAGTTTCACAGCAGGACATTCCCTCATGTTCTTCCCATCCAATGGATTGAAATCTACATTTTACTACATTTTGGAGGCGAGGGAGAGCTTTTTGGAGGGAGGAAACGAGTGGGAGAGACGCTTAAGGAGTGACAAGAGAGAATGAGAGTGGGGGAGAGAGAGATAATGTTAATGTATGTACATAATACAAATCTTTCAAAAAAACACACAAATGCATACGTATGAAAATGTGCATATAAAAATGGGATGAAGCATAAAAAAAGAGTGAGAAAATCGACAGAAGGGGGGAATATGTGCTTCCAGGGGGGACGTATTACGCTGTCCATTTGTAGTAGTGGGAGCATAAAAGAAATAGCGATAAGATTGGGCAAAATATTGACGTTCCCCTCACCAGTCGTCCTTCTATCCCTCTCTCTCTCTTTCTCTCTCTATGTGGAGGGAGACGATCTGCGGGAAGGCAAAAAGCAGTTAGGGGAATGAAAATCGTGATAAGTACATGAATGGAAGAGAAAATCATGATATAATAAGGACGATATGGCTTTACTCACCAGCGGCACACCAACAACAACTGCGGGAGGGAGTGCGATATAGAAAGAGAGAGAGAGAGAGAGAGAAAGAGAGAGTGAGTCAGACTTCAACTCAGATTGTTGTTTTCGTCTCGATCAAAAAAAACTCATTTCAGTGTACGGGGGTGGTGCATTCACACGGCATGAAGTATGAGAAAATTCATTTTCGACCGAGATGTGATATTTGTTATATCGACAGCTACCAGAAAAGGGGCGGGAGGGAGAGAAAGAAAGAGCCGATTTTCACTTCCTCCTTCTCTGTTGGGCTCCCTCACACAACCTCATACTTTGTACGGGGAAATAAACAGTTTCCTGAAAACCCTCAAACATTTTTATGAGGAGTAACCATTGGGGGACGATTTTTCGGGCGGGAGGTGGGGGAGGGGAAAGAGAGAGAGAGAGAGAAAAGTCTCTATCATTTTCTACCAGATCAATGTCCCCCAATAGCTTTATGTTCTGCATTTTCCAAACCGACATTTTTTCACTCTGTCCGCATCTTTTCTCCTACTTTCACCCTCTTCTCTTATCTCTTCTTCTATTTCTGTCATGCCTTTATCTTTCCAAGGCCTTTCTTGAGTTTCTCCGAGTATTCATTACATTCACGTGCATTCAGCTTTTGCAGGTAATTCCACAGTGATGGGTCTGTTTTTCTCTTTATCATCTTTCTCTCGCTGCTTTTCTCTCTTCCTCGCTGTGTTCTGTTCCTTTGTTTTCTTTTCTGGTTCTCTCTTGTCCCTTCTTTCATTTCCGTTTTCTACTTCATCTTTTATTTTCTCTCTTCCTGTCTTGTCTACTTCTATTATGTCCATTTTCCCTTTCTCTCTATTTACGTATTTCTTTCTCTGTATTCCATTCTCGCTTTCTCTCTTTTTGCTTTCTTTTTCTCTCTTTTTCCTTTCTCTTTCTCTCTTTTTCCTTTCTCTTTCTCTCTTTTTCCTTTCTCTTTCTCTCTTTTTCGTTTTCTCTTACTCTCTTTTTCCTTTGCACTTTCTCTCTTTTTCGTTTTCTCTTACTCTCTTTTTCCTTTGCACTTTCTCTCTTTTTCGTTTTCTCTTACTCTCTTTTTCCTTTGCACTTTCTCTCTTTTTTCTTTTCTCTTTCCCTTATTTTTTCTCTTTCTTATGTTTTTTCTTTCTTGTATGTTTTTTCTCTTTCTTATGTTTTTTCTTTCTCTTATTTTTTTCTTTCTCTCTTTTCTTTTTCTCTTTTTTTTCTCTCTTTCTTCTTTTTCCTTTCTCTTTCTCTCTTTTTCCTTTCTCTTTCCCTCTTTTTCCTTTTCTCTTTCTCTCTTTTTCCTTTCTCTTTCCCTCTGTTTCCTTTCTCTTTCTCTCTTTTTCCTTTCTCTTTCCCTCTGTTTCCTTTCTCTTTCTCTCTTTTTTCTTTTCTCTTTCTCTTATTTTTTTCTCTTTCTTATGTTTTTTATTTCTTATATGTTATTTCTTTCTCTTATTTTTTTCTCTTTCTTATGTTTTTTCTTTCTCTCTTTTTCCTCTTCTCTTTCTCTTATTTTCGTGTCCTCTTTCTCACGCTCCCTTGGATATTTTTTACCCTTCTTTCTTATAGTTTTCTCCTGAATTGTGTCTCTCTGCCTATCAGATATGTTCAACTGTTCTGTCGAAGTCCGTCTTTATTTATCTGCATTATAAAATCTGTCTCTTCTTCCCTCCTCTCCTATTATCTTTTGTTTGTCATCCCTATTTTTCTCCTCTATTTCTCTACACTCCACTGTTTCTCTGTTGCTTCCTTGTCTTTGGTCTCTTTCGCAAATAGTAAGTTTATGGTCGTTTCTTCCCTTTCCTGACTCGTCGTTTGTCTCTGTGATTGCATTCACAAGTTGTTCTTCCTTTGTGGCTTTCACTGTTTCTGTATCAAACTTTTCCCTCAAAATTGTACTCTTTCATTTTTTTGTGTAGTCTCTTCTTCCTTCCTTTTATTTTTCCATGAAGAAGAGCTATGGAGCCTCCCGGATTTGAACTTGATTTCAATGTTGGTATTTTTTGCTCCCCTTTCTTCATTTCCCCCCACGCCTCCCCATGTATTTTGTCTCCAGTATACATTTCTTCCCTCCGTGCACTGCATGGGACAGGATATTGAGTTTATACTCGTATATCAGGGAAGAGAGATGCAACTGAAGAGTTGTCCTTTGGCGGAGACGGAAAAGGGGAGAAAAATCATGTTTTTTTTCTTGCTCCTTGCATTCTATTCCTGGTTTCTCCCCTCCTTGTATGCACACAACATTTGCAGCGTGAATAAGAAGAGAAAAAAAAATCATTTCAGCTTATTTATAGTGTAAATAATACTGTACTCCTATCTCCTTACCCACACTCGTTCTTAACGTCACATTTATTTATGAGAGTGGTGCCATAACCATATCATCAATATGAAAATGTCCCCACATCTTTCACTACATTTTTTCCTGGCTCTCCCTTTCTCCCACTCTCTGTTTGCTGCTTTCTGCAATTTTCTATTTATTTCCCCCGCTCTTTTCTTCACCACATGTCCCATTATCTCCGCCTTCCGTCTGCCTTCACAGATATTTTCCACAATGCTTTCTTCCTTCTCGCTCTTTCCCCGGACCTCATGGCTTGTACAGTATTGAAATTGCCAACACCATCAAAAATCGTTTAGTCCAGGATCATTAATGGGAAAAAGTCATTATGTAATAGGATTCTTTTTAATTCTATATGGGTACAGATGTATACAACTAAAAAAACACAGACGCTTCCCATATAAGCCTGGCAGTATTAGAGGAACTAACTAGAGCTTCATGTGGTACTTTCTCTCTCAGCCGATGAGAAATATCCAATATGGAGAGAGCGATAATGACCAATATGGTAAAAACCCTAAAAAAGAGCTTCCGACTAATAACCCACACCTGATGACGCAGTTTGCTTTGATTTTCTGGGAGAAAACTGTAATTACTATAATTAATTAGTTACCTACCCAAAGAGGAAATGATGCCTGGTAAGTGTATAATGTAGGAATAGTGCTTCGGAGAAAGCATTACTTGTACCGGGAAAAGCACCAGCCATGCAGCCTTCGGGTATTGCTCCCGTTATTTCCCGACGACGCGCATATTATCGACACAAAGTGGATTAAGTTTAGAAACGATTTACAAGAGAAAGTTTTACGGCTACATGAGCCGATGAATAAATGCTTTTAAATATATTAAAGGACATTTAAAAGGTGAATGCTGGGGAAATCTTTTTGATATTAATTAAAAATTGGAAATACGGACTTTTTTTGGTTTTCATGGAAATTTCTCGCAAGTTCTGCCAATAATCCAAAGTGCATCTATGACTTTGATTACACACACTTGATATTACTTCTCCTAGAGGTTATTTACCTTCTATATACGTATAGATACATGGTAATAAACCATGTAGTGAGAGATGACAGGGGAGAATCGTGGACTTAAGAAGGCAACTTCATGTTTGTGTGCTTAATTTTTATTATGTCGCTTCCCGGAAGCCCGCTTCATTACGTAAGGGCAAGCTTGGGACCTTTCAAATCAATTTGTTGTTAGATAGAACAACATTACGTAATGTAGCTACAGCAGAAGTTCATATCTCCCAAACATCTCCCAAACATAGAGCATCTTCGATGGGGAACTTGTGCTGACGAAGCGGAAAAACGAGTGTCTATGTGATTAATTAGGACAGACCTTTGGATGGCATTGGGATTGATCATTTCCACCTTCCATTGTACACACTTGGCTATAGAGCAAAAAACAGAGAAAACTGGGGAAGTCCAGGAAAATCTGTAGGGAAGGGAACACAAAAGGAAAAGAAAAAAAAATGGAAGAAAAATAATTGGGTAGAGTAATAAAAAAGGAGAAGAAGAAACGCGTAAGGGAAGTATCTATTAGGACGGACGAGGAAGATAGAAAACAATGACCGTAATTAATTGGAGGATGGGAAAGAATGGGAGTTTCATAATTTAATAACATCTCATACAAACCCATTTTGCTCAGATATGAGGACGCATGTAATACGTAGGGCATCCCCTACATATTACACGTAGTCAGTAAAAATTTCGGATTTCCTCACAAATCTTTTGGTGAAAGCGCAGAATTAATACAAGCTTAATTAGCCGTTAAATAAAATGACAAAATGACCATAAAAACAAAAAAAAGTCTAAGGTCCAACGTCAGGGATCAAAAAAGTATTTCTATATCCAATTTCTTCAGCAGTCCATTCGTCAGGGTTGTCAAATAAACATAGCATCTCAGCGTGTCCCTCCGGCCAGCTCGAAGAAAGAAGAAAAAATGAGTTGATCCCCAGGAAATACCACGAGGCTGTAATATAAGTTGGGTGATTAACGTCATTTGTCACCATGTCCTCCTCCACCAAAGGACTTTATGGCCCCTTGCCATTCGAGGTTGATGAGAAGGGAGTGTGTGGCAAAGGCATCTTTGTCATCCTGGAAAAAAGGACGGAAAGGCCGAGCCGAAAATGAAGGGAAAATGAAGGCTCAAAGGCATGACAAAGCATTAGGAGGAAGATATTATTGTGTTTGTGGAAAGCACTAGAAGGAGGAGATGTGAGGGCGGAGAACGGGAACAAAATGAGCATTTGGCAAATCTCTAGCCAAGGTTAGGGTAACCATAATTGTCATTTCATCTTACCTCCAGGGGGAAGGAAGGCAAAGGGAACAAAAGCGAAAGCGAAAAATAGAAAGAGAAACGCAGAAAATAGAGAAAAGGAAATTCTATAAATAAATAAAAAGGCAAAAAAATAAGCGAGAGTATGAAAAAGAACAATAGCAAAAGAGACAAAACAAACGAATGAGAAAAAAGATAGAGAGAGAAATAAAAAGCGAATACAAAAATGAAAGAGAAGGAAATATAATGATTTGGTGAAATACAAAACGGAGGGAAAAGCAGATGAAAAGGAGAAAGAAAAGGTGGACAGGGAGAAAGAAATACAGAAAGTAGAAAGATAGAGATAAAAGAAAGAGAGACGAATAGTACAAAATGGACATCGAATCTAGGAGAATGCAAGGAATGTTGGAGAGCAAGAAATGAGTCATGGGCCAAGAGAGACATTTTCAGAACCAAAGAAGTTCCGTAAGGAAAAAAAGTCAGCAAATGTCGTTGGAAGAGCTGCAGAATGCTTTCTCA
This sequence comes from Disparrhopalites patrizii, assembly GCA_034698585.1. Lineage (NCBI taxonomy): Eukaryota > Metazoa > Arthropoda > Collembola > Symphypleona > Sminthuridae > Disparrhopalites > Disparrhopalites patrizii. The sequence continues at coordinate 1,368 of JAQGBT010000976.1, read as the reverse complement.
TTAGTGCCTCACTCACAGCGACCAAAAGCATCATTTTCTCAACTTTTTATTGCATTTCGACACACAAGCCGAATGGCAATTCGCCCGATGTTCCACCTTTCACCCATCCTCACTTTCTCTTTCGCTCTCTCTCTTGTTTCAGCCCTTGAAAAAAATAGTAGGTAACTCCTTGCTTTTTGTGTGTGGTGAATAGGCATAGGTATATGTGTACCTATATGTACAGGAGAAAACGTGTTAACTCTGGGCTGCGGTGGAATTGTTGGGTGGTGAAAGCAGTAGTTTCGGTCGAGTCCAACCTCTGTGAGTACTAGTTAGTGGTGGAAGGTGGAATGGGGCTGGGTGTGAGATTAGAAGAGGACATGGGTGGGTGTCCTGGTATTGCCAACCTTTATCGGCTCCTTCTCCTCCTCCTGACCTCCGGGAGGAAGTTGATATTTGGTAAGCCTATTTTGTGCGAGGGGATGGCGAGAGTTGTCTCAGAGATGGACAACGACGACTGAGCGACAAATGCGAATTGAGTCGCCTATGGCCGCTACAACTTTCATCATCTCCAACTCGCTCTCCCTCTCGCTCTCTCTTTTCCCCTTCTCTCTATGCTTCTCTTTATTTCCTTTTCTCTCACTGTTTCTTCCATTGTCTCTCTCTCCTTGTCTCTCTCTGCTTCTCTTTCACTCTCCCCTTGTCTCTCTCGCTGTTTTTTTTGTTTGCTTTTCTCTCTCTCCTCGTCTCTCATTGCTTCTCTTTGCTTTTCTCTCTCTCCTCGTCTCTCTCTGCTTCTCTTTGCTTTTTTCTTTCCTTGTCTCTCTCTGCTTCTCTTTGCTTTCCTCTCTCTTCTTGTCTCTCTATGCTTCTCCTTCCTTTTCTCTCTCTGTTTCTCTTTGCTTTTCTCTCTCCTTGTCTCTCTCTGCTTCTCTTTGCTTTTTTCTCTTCTTGCCTCTCTCTGCTTCTCTTTCCTTTTCTCTCTGTTTCTCTTTGCTTTTCTCTCTCTCCCCTTGTCTCTGTCAGCTTCTCTTTCTCTCTCGCCTTGTCCATTTCTGCTTCTCTTTGTCTCTCTCTGCATATCTTTCTGTCCTTTTCTCTCTGTTTCTCCTTCTTTCCTTTTCTCTCTGTTTCTCCTTCTTTCCTTGTCTCTCTGTTTCTCCTTCTTTCCTTGTCTCTCTGTTTCTGTTTCTCTCCATGTCTCTCTGTTTCTGTTTCTCTCACTGTCTGTGTTTCTTTTCTTCTCTCTCTGTGTTGCTGTTTGTCTCCTTCTCTCTCACTGTTTTCTTCTCTTTCTCTCTTTCTCTCCTTATCACTTTCTGTTTCTCTACTTCTCTGTCTCTCTGTATGTGTTTCTATTCTTCTCTCTGTGTGTTGCTGTTTCTCTCC
>JAQGBT010000975.1:0-37991 GCA_034698585.1 Disparrhopalites patrizii | reverse complement strand
GCATTGAAATGGTCTCGGGGGGATTTGTGAACACCGTTATAGTGCGAAAACCGTTATAAGGAGGTCCGTTATAGAGATAATTGACTGTATACTTTCGCGTTTTTCTTCTTTTTTTGTGATAAAAACGCAACACATTTTAGTTTATGTTTTTGTGCACATATTATTTTGTATTTCTTATAATATAATATGTATCAACATATGACATCCGAAAAAATATAAATAAAAATTCGAATTAAAATACATATGTATTTTTCCTAATTATGAATTATGAATTATGAATTACAAATTTATATTTCGGATATCTAAAATATAAATTCTAATTCCAATACAATTTTATTCAAATATTCAGACATATAAATACAAATACGTATATTCAAATACTTTTCAAATATTTAAAAAAAATATTTTTACTGCAATCTGGCATAATTTGTAGCCTAAAATAAAGGCAAAATCAGTACACAAAACTATAAATTGATTCCGCAGAACTGTTTTTGCAAAAATCAATGCTTTTACGAACGAAATTGTTATATTACTGCCAATTGAAAAAATCATTGTTGCAATACCTTGATTTTGAAAAAAAAACTTGCTCGAAGGCGGAAATATTAGTAAGATGATGGAAGAATTTTCGAATACCAATAATGTACCGGAATTCAAATGTAAACTTTTAAATACGAATTCGATTTTCGAATGTATTTGTCATTGTAAATTCCAATTAAAACATTCTTCTGGCAAAAATATGGATACTAATTCCGATTGAAATACTGAAAAATAAGAATATATAATACGGGGTATTCTCATTTTTGAAGTAGGCACGGAAAACTATATTTATATGATTCCTGCCCGATCTGACCATAAAATCTTTTATTTGATGCCTACAACACACTGGCACACTTGCATTGTCGTGTATCGTCTTAATTATTTTTTTTAGCATAGCGCCTAATAATTATCTATGTATCATATTTCATATGATTGTACGTACAAAATCAGTTTGTTTTTATCATTATTTTGCAACTGTATTTTATCCTCTCAGTTTAAAATAATAATCTGGTATCATCTTTTTTTTCAAGTATGCGCCGGATTTCAATGGAAGTGGATATCGAATGGCCACCTTTATGTATTACGTAAGTTTCAACGTCATATGTATGTCATATCTAATCTCTATACGGATTACTTTTCTCTTTATCCTTTCTCGGTTTCCGTTATTTTTATAAGTAAACCGGAGCTTCATGTCAAGTTTTTATTTATTTATCCATACTACAGTCGACTCTCCCTATAACGGCACCCTTTCTGCACCAGAAAAAGTGCTCTTATAACGAACTTCTGGTAGAGAGATTATTTAAAAACATATTAATATTAAATTAAGATTATTTTCAGGCTCAACTATGAAAATTTTCCAACTTCCGACAATATTTACAAAATTGGGCGTAAATATTTACATTTTAGTGAGAAAATAATAAAATTGTGCGGATATAGAGTTCCGGTGCTGTTACAGAGAAAAAGTTAATGCTGAAGGGATATCTGACTTAGGCGCTAATGCTCTTATATAGGGAGAAAGTGCTGTTAGTGAGAGGAATGTCAGCGAGGGAAGAAAATACCCAGCTACAGTGAACTCTCTCTATAACAACTCTCCTTATAACAACTTATTCTCTATAACAACTTGATTTTTCAGCCCTTCGCATATGTAGTGCACATATTCAATGTTCCATATAACAACTTTTCCATATAACAATCATTTTTGCACTTCCCTTCAGTGTTGTTATAGCGAGAGTTCACTGTATTGTAGAGTAGCTGCTGTTACAGGGAATGCTCTTATAGAGATCGTACTTTGCACGGTAAAGCTGTAGGGGAGATTCAGCACACTGCTGTTATAGAGTAGGTGCTCTTATAGGGAGGGCCGGTATAGGGAGAGTCGAATGTATATGTATTAAAAACTGCCCAAGATCCACCCAAGAGCAAGAGCTGTACTGTCAATTAATTCGCTTATAATTCAATTTAAATGATAAGTTAGTTAATTATAATTAATGAATATTTTTAAATTGTCTATATACAAGTATATTGGAACAGCTAGACGAGCCGGAATTCGGGGGATCCACAGCTTTCCTCCGGGCGAAGGTGGCGGCGAGACCCCTGAAAGGCTCCGCCGTGCTTTGGTACAACGTTCTTCGGAGTGGCGAACCCGACCAGGACACTTTCCATTCCGGATGTCCCGTGATTTTGGGTTGGAAATCCTGTAAAAATCTCTTTGTCTTCCATACATTTATTATACGAATTATAATATAAAAATATTCTGTATACGAAAAATTCTACAAAAATATTGCCGGGCAATTTGTTTTAAATGCTGTTTTGCACAGTGGCAATTAAGTGGGTGCGATATAAGAACCAATTCCTCGTGAGCAAATGTGGACTCAACCCGAAGGACAGATTTCGGGTGTCAGTCAACGGGAGGGACGAATATTGACTCAACAATGAACTTTCTCATATCTTCGGGGAAATCCCGGGGAAATTGATAATCCTTGTTACTAACCAATACAATAGCTATTTTTCCCCAGGTAATGAAGACACAATGAAGCGGGATGAAGGCCCTATTTCATCCCGCTGCCTCCATAGCAAATGGAGAAGACGCTCCAACGAATGGAGCTTATACATAATTGTATTTTTAGCATTTAATGGTGGTGACTTACTTTGTACGTATTGTTAGTATTCCTTTTACGGTTCGAATTTTTTACATTGTTTTTGATAATAACAATTCCTGACACGTTAAGAATTAAAAATCGTTTTTTGATGGAACTTAAATTCCATTATGTAATTACCCTCTAATTGGCTCTCTTCTCCTTGCGGCACCTTGAGATTTGACCTGATACTGAAGCTATATCAAATATACATATTTTTATTTACTATCTACATTTTATATATTTTTGCCGTATTTATTATTATAGTTACATATTTATTGTATTGTATTTATAGGGTCTCAATCTATTAGAAAATTAGAAAATATATCGATAGCAGCTCAGGCCTGTAACAGTCCCATTGGCAGCTACTCTTTTACAATCCAATGCTTAACTTCATGAACTTTTCCTGGTATGTTAATGCACATTGATTGTGCAAAAACACTTCCATCATGTTCAATGCTCCGCCTGCCCATTGAAACTCTCTCAACCACCGTGCTGCTGCCATAGTCGAAGCTATGACAGCTCATACCGAGCCGAGGTTCAGAGGGAAACACTATCCCCAATAACAATAACGTCCTACATTATATTAACTTTTGAGCTGAGACATTTCCACACGTGAATCACAACCCACAAGGGCACTTATCACTCAAAAGAAATCACAGGGACCCCTCTCGAATCCTCCCAGTTGTGCGTTCAAGAGACAAAAATCACAATTACACTGGTAGTTGTCACTGTGCACTTGCGATTTTTTGACGTACATTTCTCTCTATTGGTTTGAATGGGTCGAGGAGAGCGACTGGAGGACACATCCTCGTCGTTCAAGGTCTGGGAAGGAACTAATAGTTACATATAATGTGCATAAGTACGGTGTACATTGTACACACATTTAATACAATGTACATATTGTCCGATAGGTTAAGAAACCTATCGGACAATCTCCAGTGAGCGCTAATTCACGAAGTAATCATCTCCATTTCAGTGACGAAGTGACCACACCGAATTAGTGTCCACTGGAGATGGTGCAACACGTTTCTTCACCGACGATATGCATATTATATTTTTAAAAAATGCAAGAAATTCTCGCTTCGATGCCCCAGAATTTGTTCTATTTATTTTTAATTCGGATTTTGATTCTTTTTCTTCCTCCTCTTCTTCCTCGGCATGGCTGTGCTGCTGTCCTTCCGTAGCTCCACCTTGCTCTTCAGGGTCTTCACCGAGCTGCTGGGGACATCCGGGAGGTTTTCTGTATTTTAGATCGTACGGCAACATTAAAATAAAAAATACGACACATTTTTATATAGTAATAAAAAAATATAAAATAGTGTGTCTTGCATGTAATTATGTACATATTATCTATAAACAATAAAAACGTAGGGTCAAGAAATGCGGTCATACTCCCAGAATTCTCCTCCTCATCCTTCTGATTAGCGGCATCCTCCTTGGCCTCGAACATCTGGCGAATGGCCTCAAATTCCAAGCTCCAGAGCTCACACTGCGTCTTGGAAATCCCCAGCTCGCACTGAAGCAGTGGATTCTTACAGATTTCCTTCTTTAACCTCCACAGGCTGAGGATCCTGGAAGGGGTGAGGCACTTGTCCTGGACGTCCGGGGAACATCTGCGAAGATATGCGCCATTTTACTAAACAATACGCAATTTTCGAAAAATACAAAGACAACAAACAAAACAAATATCTGTATACAATAAACAATTCCGCAAGGACCGCTGCTGATGCTGCCCGGGAAAACCCGCATTGTTGGAGCCGTTCAGTAATTGCCTTTTTAAAGATGAAACAAAAAAGTGAGAATAATTTAGGTAATAAATAATTAAGTATAATCTTAAGACAATTAATGAAATTATTTTTAATCCAAATCATCCAGTAATTCGTCGTACTGCTGTAGCTGGAGAATGTAAGGCATTAAAGCGTCCATATTGATCAATCCATTTGCGCCCGCGTACGGCGGAAAGCCCTCGTTCCCATCCATACAAATCTGCCCTCCAGAAGAGATGTCCTTGCCGGGATCAATCCCTCCCGCATTGGAAAAAAAGTCTCCCATCTTCTGGCCCTCCATTCCCGGGAAGAATCCGGGGGCGGGAGAATACGCTTCGTTTGAATCATTTCCCATCGCGCCCTCTCCCTTCTGCTGTGGCGCCGCCGCGCTCGACGGAGGTGAGTAACTAAACGGGGAGGGGAAGCGCGGCGCGGGAGGGGAGATCCATGGCGTCGGTGGGGACATCTTCTGGGGCGGGGAAAGTCCAGGATTCTGCGGGGGGAATCCAGAAGATATGTCCGAGCCGGACTTCTGGGATGTTTGGCTGTCCACTCGAGGATTCAATTCCGGAAATTGCGCCAGAAGATGCTGGTCAATTGGTGGGAATTGTCCTTGCGGAGGTGCAAATTCGCCCGGGAACTGCAGAGATTGACCTTGGAACGGCGGAGATTGACACGGAAACTGCGGAGATTGACCTTGACATTCCGGAAATTGACCAAAAAATTGCGGAGATTGATCTTGTCCTTCGGATTCAGGCTGAGATTGACCAAGATACATCGGAATCTGCATCATCTGAGCTTCTGGGACATCTCGTAATTCGATCTCCATCTCCGGGACGAAGATCGGAGGATTGTCCATGCCCGGATACAAAGATGCGGAGAGATCCCGGAGAAATCCTGTGTCGAAGCCGCTGGATCGCGACGGTGGCAATGGTTTTCTGGGCGGCCATTGGTCCTGACAGGGGTCAACTTCTGGGCTGGGACCAATCGCAGAAGGGCATGGCATCAGCGGGGATGGACCTGAATACCCGCTGAACTGACTTGTTGGTTGCAGGGGATCGCCTGGGGGTGTTTGGGAGTAGAATCCGGATGGACTGCCGGGACTCGGACATCCTACTGATTTTTTTAACCCGGAATCAGTTTTTACATTTACATTTCATTATTAACAATTTTCATTATTTACAAAGTTGCAGAATCAGAATGATTGCGCAGATTTGACATGCTTCTATTTTATTTACCTGCACCGGCACCATCTGTGTACGCATAGGCCCTTTTCACGCGATCACGGTCTGTGTTAATACCCACGTCCAAGGCGTGCTGGGCGCGGTTGTCACAAGGTATTCCCGCTAAAAAAATCCAAAAACATCCAAAAAACACATTAAATCTTAAAGTAAAATCAGTTCGTCCAGCACAGATAACACAACAAGCGCATGCGCACAATTTTAAATGGCGCCCAGTTCATTAGTTACCCCAAAGCATCGGAGCTCGTCGGCACTTGTAATTTTTGATGCGCCATCTGTTGCCCCAGCCATTTCCTGGAAAACCAAGGACAGGTTAAGGTCATGCGAAAACGTATCGTAAAAGGACTAAAAGGCAAAAGTTAGAGTTCCGAGCGAGTACGAATAACATTCGAATTTTCGCATTCGAACCGAATACAAACCGAATCGAATCCAAATGTTGACACAAGAGTACAAATTAATACCGAAATTGCTTCCAAAAACGAATCCAAAACAAATACAAATCTAGACTGAGGTTACAGAATACGTAAGAATTCACAAAATACAGTCACAAAATAACTCAAACTGACATCTATTGATCCGTACAGTGGAGTCTCTCTATAACAACACTGAAGGGAAGAGCAAAAAATGTTGTAACATATTGGGAAATGTTGTTATATGTATATAGAACATAAAATATGTACTTTATACTATGTACAAAGGGCGGACAAAGTAATGTTGTTATATAGAAATGTTGTTATAGAGAGACTCCATTGTGTTGGTGTTCCATATATAATTTGTCTAAAAGGTACAAAAGGCTTTAAGCACATGTATTTAAGACTTTAGTTTTACGTGCATTTAGTCACGATTGGGTCAAGCGAAAATGCTTTGGATTAGATTCGTTTAGATTCGAATCCAATTTGAATACAAATCCTAATCGAAAATGTTTCGAATTTAAGAATCGAGTATAACCCGAATTCAAATGACATTATCGTTCATTCCGGACCATTTTTCGATTCTAAAAATCAATAATCCAAATCCAAATGGTGGCAATCAAACAATCGCATTTTTACATACGAATCGAATACAAACCAAATCTTGAAAATATTCGATTCGTTCGGAGCAAAAAAGCATGTCCAAACAAAATTCCGGAAGTTGTCTAGCGCAGACATTGACATTACCTCCCATACCCACACCGTCCGGAAGGGATTGTCGCGAAGGGCCACTGCAACAAGTGGTGTAGCCCCCATGCCGGGCAGATCCTCTCCTCTCGCCAGAATATCTCCCGTTCCCGCAAAAACTGTGGTCATTTTGACCCCCTTTGAGCCGATCAGTAGAACGTAAAATCCCGCCGTTCTTCGCCATCACATCCGCCGTTGTGGGGGAGTTCGCCCGGGAATTCATTGGACTCGCCCGGGAATTCATTTGACTCGCGCGGGAATTCGTTGGACTCGCCCGGGAATTCATTGGACTGGGCCCCCGAAATGGTACGGTCGAATTGCTTTTCGGCGAACGGAAGTTCGGGATGATGCAGGGCGTCCGCGTGGGAATGGAGCAAGGGCAAGGCTCCTTCCCCGTGCTGTTCGTAGCCGTATCGTTTTGGACAGGACTAGAAGTGTCTTCCGTTTGAGTGGGACAGATTTTCGGACAAGGACAGGGCGTTTGGGTGGGACACGGACAGGGACATCGGGCGTTGGGACGTTGCATCGAGAACGGAGGACACGTCGACGTTTGGCACGATGAAGACGTTCGGTAGGGACGCGGGGGAATGATTTTAAACGGCGGGGATGGACACGGACTCGTGTGGAAGCAATTTGGACACGGATTTTTCGGACCTGGACGAAAGGGAAGACCCGGCCTGGAGGCGATGCGAGAGAGCGATGTGTTCGGGACGAGGAATCGCGAATTGGACCTGCAATTTCCTAACGGACTCGCACCTCCGGAGGACCGACAGCCGCCCCTGGGACTCGAGCAGGGACCCTGACAAATGCACCAAAGGCGCTGCTTGCAGGCAATGAGCTGTTCGTAGCGCATCCGCAGAATCTCCACCTGCTTCCCCAGAAGTTCCCGACAATCCTCGTCCAGGTTGCAGGGCTCCGGGCATTCCTCGGACGGGGAAGGTTTCGGTCGTTTCTTCCTCTCCGGACGCTTTGCCCGACTGTGGATGGAGGAACCACCATAGGGGACGAGGCCGTACTTGGAATCCCTCCGGTGGGATTTTTTAAAGGGCAAAATCCGACTTTTACTCCCTCGGCCGTGCGTTGTGGATGCGAGACGTTGGAGGGTTTTTTTCTTCCGAAGGTTCGACCCACTCATGGAAGAACGCCTGGAGAGGGTCGGGGATTTCCGGCGACCGTGTTTCGACCGACGGCTAAGTCTTAGTTCGCTTTGACTCTCATTCTCACTGAAGGACACTTTGCTGCTGCTCTTTCCCTTCATATTTATTATTGAGGGCGATCTGGACCGGGACGAGGACGGAGACGGAGTCGTGTTCTGGGCGGCGTCGGCGGTAGCAATCTTTACGTCGTCGGCTGTTGCCATTTTTACGTCTTCGGATTTTTCCAACTTTACGTCGTCGGCTTTTTCCATCTTTACGCCGTCGGCTTTTGCCATTCTTTTTACGGCGTCGGCTTTGGTCATCTTTTTGACGGCGGCGGCTGTGGCCATCTTTCCGTCGTCTGCTTTCGTCATTTGTACGTCGTGTTATTCATGGCAGTTTATTTATTTTTCCGTGAGAATATGCACGGAATGTGTGTAAATTGTGCAGTAAATTGTGATTTGTGATGTGTGACGCGTGAGAAGGCTGGTTTCTCTTGTGCAGTGCACGGGGCACAATGAAATGACCCCGTGACCCGCATTATGTGACTTCAGGAGTTGACATTGTTGGTGTATTTTGCAGTTGAAAGATTTTTAAGCTGGGCATTTTTTTAAATGGCTGTAGGCTCGAAGTTGGGACATTTTGGTGCAAATTAAAGTAATAAAAAATGCAAATGAAAATCGATGCGCGATGTAGAGATTAGAGATGGAGATGGAGCAATGAACAATTTATTGTAATTTGCAATTATTATTATTATTATTATCCATCTATCTTGGTCTCTTCTCTTTTTATTATTCTTGTTTTCTTATATTATGTTATATGTACCTCGTCGGTGAAGAATCATTTGTAACCATCTCTACGGAGCGCTAATTCAGGAAGTGATCACCTCCATTCTGCCTCTGTGCATCAAGTAATCAAGTCCATTCAAAATCAAATAGATGCCCTTGGGTCTTAAACGAGTCACGGCGCGTATACGTTCCTTTTAGCTAATTTTCCGTCCGATCATACTAAAGCAATCACTGTGAGAGGTGTTGCTGCTTGGGAAAATGGGGATTTTACGCTAAATCTTAATTAAATATAATTAAAATAATGTAGGAAATGGCGGTAACAATTATAGTTAAGTTTTATTAAGCCACAACAACAATTACCGTTACAATCACGAAGAAAACGAAGGAAATAATTAAGTAAATGGAAAATCTTATAATAATGAAGAGCTATAAAAGTATGTCTGATGCAGACGGAAGACGAAGAGAGAGTCCCTTTCTGACCGGCAACGGCCACTACATCTAAAATCTACATGCAATACGTACATACAACACCAATCACATCAACCCAAAACCCCAAATCAAAAGCGAAGCGGGAGCAAGTCAGAGACTTGCTTCAATACCTTTCATTTTGACAACCAAGTTCCATCCAACGTTTTTGAACCAAACGTGTATAGAGAACCAGAAATTTAACAATGATAATAATTAATATGCAGTGGAGTCGGACTGAATCCAGCTCTTGTCTACTGTCTACACAATAGTGGTAAAATTTGAAAACATTAATTTCTATAGGTTGATTCATTGATTAGTGAGTTGAGAGAATCTTGATCTCATAATCTTCACTTTGAATTTATTCAATTTTCTTGGTTTGAAATTATTTTTGGAGATGATCGCATAACTACACGCAGTGCACGCAAGAAAAATGGAGATGAGCACTTCGTCAATAACCGCTCGATGGAGATGGTTACATTATGATTCTTCACCGACGACATATATTATATAATATACACAAAATATACATAACATTGATACATTTTCATATTCTTATACTCATAATTTTTTTAAAATATTATTCATTATTATTATTTAACCTATTTAGGCGTTAGTTGTGCATGTCTCCTCGTATTTCCATTATCAGAGATGTCCAAAATACATCGTATTTGAAGTACAATTTTGTAATTGTATTTTCAAATACAGATATTTTCTACATGCATTTTGTAATTTGTATTTAAATGCACACTCGATTTTTTTTGGAAACATTTTGCTGTATTTTATAATTTAAAAGTGCACCAAGGCAAAATATAATTTATCGATTGTGCTCTAAAATACAAATTAATGCATATGACATGTATTTTAAATACAATTATTTGTTTTTTCTATTTAAAATACGCAATTTTAAAGACGATTATTTGTATTTTGTAATTAAAATACGCATTTACAAACATTACTACATAGCTACTTATATACATATATTCTGTGTTAATTTGGATTTTGTACTTAAAATACGTATTTTTTCAATGTATTTTATAATTAAAATACTTACTTAAATACATTACTAGACGCTATGTAATTCGTAATTTGTATTTTGTGTTCGAATACAATTGTACCGTACAATTGTATTTTGTAATTTGTAATTAAATACTATATTAGAGCAGCCAAATGGAATTGATAATTAATTTGTAAATGATAGCCTTTGAGTGTGTTTTTGTATTTTGTAATTAGTACATATTTGGAACTAAAGTACTTTGGCCAACTCTGGTCGTTTGGCATGGTTATGCATACATGAAACATGACTATATACAATATTAATATGTATGCGTTACATACACATTCGCTTATACACGGTTTTATATCTATATGTATGGCGTGTATAACATACACATATTCCTACGTTATATGTACTTACATTTTTCCATATTTTTACACATAAATAAAAATAAATGCCAAGAGGATGGCTTCTGGACGACCTCTCCAGATAAAGCCCCAGGAATTCACTTGCGCCCTCTCCACATTTCTGGGACTGGTCCTCCTCTGCTCCTCCACGTTCCTCACCTTCCGGATCCAGGACTACCGCTCTCAAGATCGGTTCTTCCCGCTCCTTTGTGCCATCAGGAAGACGCCCCCAAGGGCCTGTGACCTCATCAAATGGTACTACCGGGGCGCTCTCACGGGCGTCCTTTGCGGGCTCGTCCAGGTCATGGTTGGGGTGGGGGGCATCTGGGCTCATCTGAGGAAAAGGGACATTCTCGCCATTCACGTCCCTGTCGTCCTATTGGACATCACCGCCGCAGCTCTCTTGTACTCCTTTGGCTCCCTGGGAACCTTCGAGGAGGGCATGGACACGGAGGGAGTTACTTTGGACCCGCTTTGGCCGGAGGCAATCCAGGGTTTGGCGGAGCTCAACCTCACGCGATTGGTTGTTATGGGCTATTTGGGGCTTGATCTATTCTTTTGCTTCGGGATTCCACCGTTTTTGAAAATTATGCAAATCCCTTCCGGCCTAAAATGTCACGAGTTCTTCGGATAAGTTTGAATTTTGTGTGCACAAAAGAAATACGCGGCTGTCATGTCAATATCGTTTGTGTGAATTGTGTAATATCATATGTGTGTAATCCTTAATATTATAGAGTAATGGTTAATTAAAAATATACATTATTATTAATATAATAAAATGATTAATTAATATACGTACCTAAATTATTATGTAAACATTATGAAAACATTATTACGCTATTGTTATAATGCTTTTAGTTTTTATGTAAACAGGGATATGTAGTAATTATTAATTATTATCATTATGCGCCCAATCCGCAGTCCCGTGACAGTACAGTATGTCAAATGACAATACTACAGAAGAAGGCAAAATTTCATTTAGCAATGATTTTCAGGTTAGCTTTTTTTTTCAGAATTGTAGCTTTTTGTCGCGCCAGCTCAGAAATAAGAACACGTAGTCGGAAAAATCAAAATTAAAAAGCCAAAGAGAGGGCCAAGCATTAATAAAAAACTCAATTCCAAAATGATATTTCAAAATTCAATTTGAGAATGATATTTTAAAATGCTACAGTCGGCTCACTCTATAACGGGCCTCCTTGTAACGTTTTTCGCACTATAAATGGGTTCACAAATCACAAACCCGCCCACGAGATGTACTAATATGATAACTTTACTCTCTATACAGCGAAGTCTCTTTATAACAACTTTTTTATGTAACAACTTTATTTTTTCCGCCGTTCGTATACATAAGCTACATATTTTATGTTTTATATAGCAACTTTTCCCTGTAACAATATTTTTCGGCCTTCCCTTGAGAGTTGTTATGTAGAGACTCCACTGTATACATAACCGCTTTTTCTATTACAGTTTTTTCTCTATGACGGGACAGTTTTGGATCCTGGATCCCCCACCATTCAACCTCTCTACCTATAACGCTTTTCGGCCACGCCGTCGCATACTTCTCTCTCTATAAAGGCTTTCGCCACTAGCTTTGAATCCTCCGCCGTTTAGCCTTCTTCTCTATAACGGTTTTAGTCCACGCCCATAGCTAAAATTAATCATAATTAAAATTAAATACATACAAATAAAATTAAGCATAGCCAAAATTAATCATAATTAAAATTAAATACATACAAATAAAATTAAGCATAGCCAAAATTAATCATAATTAAAATTAAATACATATAAATGAAATGAATTAAGATATTAAATTTGAAGTCTAATTTATAGCTTATTATAATTCATGCAGGCATATTTCACTGCATATACCGGTTTTACTTTAATTTTGAATCCCCCGTTATTAAATGTTTTTCTCTAGGACGATCTTGTATTATTTCGTATACCAGTTATTCTGTATAACGGTTATATGTAGGTGGTATTTTGTTAAGCCGCTACATAGAGAGTCGATTGTATTTCAAAATGCTATTTCAAAATTCTATTATTTAAATATATTATTAAATATTCTGCTACTTGCGGACCCAAAAAGAGCGCCACACACGTGGCAAAGCCATCTCCAAGAAAAACGCCACGACGCTACCGCAGTCCAGAATGGCCAACGCCGTAAAAACAAGATGAATTTCGGATCCATGCAATGACAATGATTTTAGATTCATCTGTAAATGTTTTCCACGCCCATTCTTCCGCGCATCCATGCAAGGCTGGGGGAAGCGCCGGTTGGCGCTGACCTCCTCCCCAAATTTCATGAGGCCCCCATTGAATACACGGCGGATATGGTCCCGGATCCTGGCCGTGAATTTCCGGGGCAACATTCCATCCCAAATGTACAAGAAACGGGGCTTAGTGAAAACGTGGTCCGGGCCGGAATTGTGGTACAGCTGCAGTCTCCATTTTGACTTGATAATTTCCCTCTTTACAACGCCCCAATAATGCCCGTATTCCTCCTGGAGGGTTACCAACACCGTTCGTGGCCTTGTGAGATTCTCGTGTATAAACCGGGCTAAATTTTTCGTGTCCAAACAATGCAAATTTTCTAGAGAAACGCCATCATGGCGGGCTGTCACAATACTCCGGCGTAAATGGCGGACGTTGCTCCCGGTGAATATGACAAATTTGTCGTTCACATGTCCGCACATGCGATAGCAGCGTGGATCCGCGCTGGTCCGATTGTAGCTGTAGATTCTTACCGAATTTAGCGTCCATTCTTGCGCGGAAAATTTTTCTAGGGGCAAATACCAGAATAAATGTTTAGCGGGCACATCCCCAAAATATTTTCCCGTGGGAAAGTACCATGAGAAATTTCTCATTGCAGATAATTCCCGCCAACTCATTTCAAAGGGACGATTGGCCGTAAAATCGGACTTCATAAAGCATTTGTAATTGATCGTCAGCAGCGCGCCAATGAGGAGCCAGGCGACCGCCAAAAAATTTACGGGCTTGTACTTGGCCAGTTTCAACGGCAAATTTTCCCCGCCCTGATCCAGGAGATATCCCGTTAGGCCCAAGATTAACCTGGGGAAGTGATCCTGCTTTTTCTCCAGTGCCGTGTAGATGCTGGCCAAAAACAACAATGCAATTCCTAGGATCAACCACACCTGCCACATAAAAGGCTGGACGTAGACCTCGATTCGCGCGCGCAAGCTGGAGACTCCGTCCCCGGTGATGAAGCGCAAGTGCCCGAAATGGCCGTGTGGGTGCATCTCGCACCAAAAGAAATTCGTGCACAGCTCCGTGTTGATTTCCGGCATTCCGCCGTTGAACAGCAAGCCGGTGTCCGTAGTGAAATTTGGGATGATCTTCCCCAGTCCGGCGCAGCCGAAGGGATTTCGGTGGTAAGTTTCTCCTTTGGCGACAAAATCTTCATGGCAAAATGGGATGTGCCATACGTCGAATTTCTGGGGAAGGACCTCTTCCAAAATATCTTGGACGCCCCCGAAAAAATTTGTCTTGTTAAACCAAAATTTCCGTTTCGTGCGATATTGTTGTAGCCCAAGCAGGACATCGGCCCTTCCCGTCAAAGTTGGTCTTCTGGATGTCCAATACATCTGTGCTTCATACGGACACCAAATTATGGGAAAATGTTGCGGAATTAGCATTTCCCGCACAACGTCCATAAAACTTTTGGATCCTGTTGGCGCAAATCCAACGAATGTAAAAGGCCTTGGCGGAAGGTAGTACGCTCGGACGTGTGGTGGGCGCGTCCAAAGACTAAAATATCGCAAAGAAAATAGGGCATACCGTAAATTTGCTTCCTCCGAACGCATCGTTGGTGGCGCCACATATAAAACCAGGTAGCACTGGATGTGGCTCAGCTTAATGATTACGTCTGAGGAGGAATTCCAGGGTATGGGATTATCCCCGAAAAGGGGATTGCCAATGTCGACGATCACTTGCCCAGCGTTCTGGGGCATCTGAAGGAAATCCGGCGTCAGGGATTTCCCGTTCTCGTACAAAGTGGTAAAGCAGGGATCGCCTAAATGGTGGATAAATGGAAGGGCTAGCACGCCTTCCGCAATTGATAATGCTTGGACATGGATAATGTCAAGAAGAACGACGAGCGCCCGGAAGGTCATGGTAAGTTTGGACATCTTAAAATTTATCACCGAATGGCTGCACGTATATTAAGCAAACATTTTCCAGGTGCGCCAGGATGCATGTGGCTATACAATGCGCTATTACATTGATTGGCCCATACAGAAAAAATTATTATTATTTATTAATGTCGATATTAATGGTTTTGTCGCTTTCGTATGCCAGCAATTTCACTGGAAGTGTGCAGCTGAAAAAAAATTTTCCTTGCATCATAATGCCTAAATATTCCGTTGCGGGCTCAAATTTAATTGCGTTATTGCATAACGTATAATACAAAAGCCAAGGAAAATTTTGAAAATTTGTGATGATTTGTATTTTTTGTATGCGTGTAAAAAATATAAAATAATGATAAAAAATAATAGAAACTTGGACAAATTTCCTCATCTGAAGTACAGTGTGTAAATACATATTACATACACTTGCTATGGCATTATGCTATGTCATTATATTCCAGCGTCGAGACAATTATTTGTGCCCAATTGTCCTTCTCAAGTGATAAAAACTAAATTCCGGTTGTAATTCCGGTCTAATTGTAAACAAATGGCAACTAAATTACTGCCAAAACTCCGCTGCACTTGGTTTGTTTACATCCTATTCGGGGGGCTGCCAAAAAATAATCGGATGTGACTGCACACAAGCGTAACAAATGTGCTGTTGTCAATAACTTTAAGTAAACTTTAACCAAACAAGAACTGCCTATTACGTACCAATTCTGAAAGAGCATTGACATGCACGTGTTGACTGACAATTTAACACGCGAATCTGTCATGTATGATACTCATTTGCAAGCGCACCTCTACAAAATCGCGCGTATATAGTATACTGCCCATCTAAAACTTATCGTTTAGTTTACCGTCTCTAGCAAATAATCTGTCTAAAAGCAATAATACAGTCCACTCTCTCTATATCGGGCCTCTCTATAATGGGTTTCGTACAATAACAACGTTCCCTCACTCGCCCCAGGGATTTACAGTCAATTCTCTCTATAACGGACCTCCTTAAACCGGTTTTAGCATTATAACGGTGTTCACAAACCCGCTCGAGACCATTTCAATGCTAAAAACTTCCTCTATAACGTTTATTTTATAACGGCTTTTCCTTTATAACGGGGAAGCTCTGTTTCCACACCAATAAATGTCTTTTCCTAAAACGATTTTAGGCGACGTCAACACATGCTATAACGTTTTTTTCAAATTTCTGAATCCCCGCCATAAATTCCTTTTTTCTATAACTGCTTTAGGCAACGCCCTCGCACGCTATACCTGTTTTTTCAGATTTATCAATCCCCCGCCATAAATTCCTTTTTGCTATAACGGCTTTTAGGCCACGTGCTCACACGCTATACCGGTTTTTCTGTAATTTCGAACCACCCGCCATTAAATCGTTTTATGACGGTTTTTCCTATACCGGTTATTCGTTATAACGGTTTTTGTAGCTGCTTTTTGCTAAACTGTTATAGAGAGAATTGACTGTACTAGGATAAATTCACTCTCGATTAGACTTTACTATATTAAAGTTTTTTCTGTATAACCGGAATCCCCCGCCGTTTAGCCTTCTTCTCTATAACGGTTTTAGGCCAGGCCTTCGCATATTTCTCTCCCTCTACCAGTTTTTATTTAATTTTGAATCCCCATCCTTTAAATGCTTTTCTCTATGGCGGTCTTGTATTATTTCTTATACAGTTGACTCTCTCGTCACCCTATAAATCACCCTATAAAGCAGCTTTTGTCCGTTACAGAGAAGAACCGTTATAGAAAACATTAATTTCTGTGTTAACAATTGGAGAAAGTTTTAAGGGGAACATTTTTGGGTACTGTTACAGAGCGAGAACTCTTATAAGGAGGGTCGTTATACGGATAATCGACTGTACCGCTTACGATATATGTATAACGTTAAATGTAGGTGCTTTTTGCTAAACTATAGAGAGAGTCGACTGTAGCAATAATAATAATCCCAATTTATAGTCTGTGGACATTTAACCGCGCTGCCCACTCCTTCCGCAAATATTAAATAAGGACAATGTAAATTTTCAGCCAAATTAAAATACACAAATGACGTCCAACAATATTATATTAAAGGCCATATGCAAGAGTTTTGCTCACAGCACATAGTTACAAAGGGTTTGAAAGAGCCACGCGAGAATGTCCAGGCACTTTCGAGAGGAACATCTGGACAGCGTAAATCATGGAAAAATATATTGAGGGCGCCAGAACGCTGGGTCAAATTTCTCTGTGCTTTCCCTGCCATTTTCGGCGGCCAATCGCCAAGCACGTGCATCTTCTGGTCCAAATTTGCCTCCCGAACTTCGCCGTCCTCTCCGAGATCGACATCCGCTACAACAATCCCTTGAGCCTCCAGGCGAACAGCAGTCGCTTCTCCGATCATTTGAATTACATCCTGGTCTTCGTGGCCATGATGACGTCCGACTACGTCATCCGCCTCACGTCCGTCCTGTACCGGCAGCGCATCCAGGAATTGGTCCCTTTAATCCGGAAGCTCCACCAAAATTTCCACCGGTTTTTGCCCCAAAATGGCGGTTTGGGCCTTCCCCAAAAAATATATGTCATCTCCAGCGTCGCCGTTGCCATGACAGCCATCGTCAATGGCCTGAAGACGGTCGTGGAGCTGGATATTTTGTGGGAGGAGCCTCTGTCGGACCGCTACAATTACACGATCTACCCGAAAAATGAGTATTTCATCAAAGTGATGTTCATCGTCATGGATCTCCTCTCGCCCGTGTCCTTTGCTTATGCCACGATCTTTGTCTGTGTCTTCGGACTCGCCATCCTCGACTTGCATGGGCGGTTGATGGTAATTTTTCAACGGGAGTTCCTCCTCCGAGAAATTCCATTGTCCATTTCTGATAATAGTCTCATGGAGAAGGGCGGAAATCCGAAGAAAGTTTTTCCGAATCGTGTGGGGTTGGATTTAGGAGATTTTACCCGGGATTTGGAGGACCTAATCCGGTGCTGGGGACACTATTCTAGCGTGGCGGGGATCTACGTGCTCATGATCGTGTTCCAAGCCACGCTGATGACCATCCGCTGCGTCGTCCTGGTGGCCTGGCCATCCGTGCCGAGGACGTTTAACGAGACGGACGGGAAGTTGAGTAGCGCCGCCAATCTGGCTGTTATCCTTCTCATGGTCAACTTTGGGAGTTACCTGGAAAATACGGTAATAGCCCTGGCATTTACGGTGGACTCTCTATATAACAACTCTGAAGGGAAGGACCACACATATTGTTGGAAAAAGTTGTTATATAGAACATAAAACATGTAGCTTATATGTACGAAGGGCTTAAAAAATAATGTTGTTATAGAGAAATGTTGTTATAACCAAACTTTTTATATAGACACTTCACTGTAATTCGTATGTACATAGAACATAAGATAGAGCATAGAGCCGTTTAATCAGTTCATGTGTAGGCATGTGCAAAAAATTTGGATGCAATTTATATACGATCAATTTATATTTGGTTTTATGTGTCTCTTATACTGAAAATTTGTCTGCCTTGTTTCAAAAATTATTTTTTTGTGTTTCATATAAAGTTCGCCGCCAGATGCCAAGATCTTCGCCTTCGGGGGTCAAATTTACCAGTCAGTGTGGATGACAATGTAAGGAAATTTTTATGTTCTATCTTTCCATTTCCTTTCTTAGCATTTCGCGGACCTTGCATTTGTTTCCTTTTTCTGTAAGACTTTCTATAAGACTATTATATAGGCAATAATCTGTATAACGGACCACCTTATAAAGGTTTTCGCACTATAACAGTGTTTATAAACCCGCCCGAGACCATTTCAATGCTAAAATCTTCCTCTTTAACGGTTATTTTATAACGGTTTTTTCGCTATACAGTGGAGTCTCTCTATAACAAGTCTCTTTGTAACAACATTTCTCTGCAACAACTTTACTTTTCCTGCCCTAACATTAAATGTGTACATGTAAGGTACATATTTAATGTTCTTTATAACAACTTTTCCCTGTAACAACATTTTTCGACCTTCGCTTCAGAGTTGTTATATAGAGACTCCACTGTACCTATGGGAAGCTCTGAATCCCCGAACTATAAATGTCTTTTGCTATAACGGTTTTAGGACACGCCCACACATGCTATACCGGTTGTTTAAAATTTCCGAATCCCCGCCATAAATTCCGTTTTGCTATAACGGTTTTTAGGCCACGCCCTCACACGCTATGCCGGTTTTTCGGTAATTTCGAATCCCCCGCCATTAAAACCGGGTTTTATCACCTTTCCTTATTCCGGTTATTCGTTATAACGGTTTTTCTGGCTGCTTTTTGCTCAACTGTTATAGAGAGAATTGACTGTATATAATTAATTAATAAAAATAAATGACATGTTTAATTCCAAAGACCACTTAACAACTACAGTCAACTCTCACTATAACAGTCCTATTTATAAAAGCACTCTCACTATAACAGCAGTCTGGAATCCCCCGGGTTCTTTATCAAGTAAACAGCTCCTTCTATAAAAGCACTTGCTAAAACAGCAGGGTTTTCCCTTCCCTATAGAACACATCTCTCACTATAACAGCATTTTCTTTTTATAACAGCATTCAAATAAGATCAAATATACCCATTTAAAACTAACTTTTTCTCTATAACAGCACTTCAACTATAAAATATCGCAATTTTATTATTTTTTCAACACAAATTCTTTATTTTGGGAAAATTGCGTAAATATTGAAATCATCTATTAAATTATCAATACTACATTATCTATACTTATTATCTGAAATTGCTGTTAATTAATCAACATTATTATTTTTTTGACCAGTTTTCTATAACAGCATCTCACGTTAACAGCACAATTTCATGCTCAGACAGGGTGCTGTTATAGTGAGAGTCGACTGTACAGTGGATTCATTCTATAACCACAATCAAGGGAAGGATGAATAATTGATGTATATATGTAAGTATAGCGAAAAGTTGTTACACATACCTAGGTAGCCTGAATAATTTTGTGGCAAAATGATACTAAAATGCGAAAATCCCCTTTTAAATAGGTATTTGCATGTGTTTTAATGATAATTACAGAATTCTATTTGAAACTTGATGATTTGGCTCCAGCGCCGTTTTTAGTTTCATATTGGCCGGGTAAAAAATGAATGTTGTTATAGGGAACTTCTAACACGTGTATGTAATTCTATTGCGAAGGGCGAGAAAAAATATGTTACAGAGAAATGTTGTTATAGAAATACTGTTATGTAGAACAAGCTCATAATCTATAAATGCTACGAGGGAATGACAACACTTGTTATAGGGAAAAGGTTTTTATAGATAGGCTTTTTATAGAGAGACTCCACTGTGTATACTATGTAATATACATTTTCAGGTCAAACGGACGATGGACACACTATTGGAAACCCGCTGGAAACTCACGGCTTTCAATTTCTTTGACGTCCATAGAGGCTCTGTCCTTCCGGTATGCCTCTCTTTAAATTTTTTAAATGTTAAATTATCCACCCGCCGAAATACCATTTTGACCGGGCGTTTACGTATTGTTATATTAGTTCAGCATTATCTGTGTATAGTTGCAAATTTTCTGTAATTTGTTTTGCGAGTCGCGTACAGGTTTATTTGTGTTCAACTGCGTGCTATTTTAAATATGGATGGTTAAATATTCGCTATTAGTTCAAATTTTGCGTGTATGTACAAGGCAATATTTTGAATATGCTGTCACCAAGTTTGTATGCATGTACATACATACATGTTTTTCTAATTCTTGTACATTATCATACGAGCATACTGTAAGATATGTTACATCCGAGTATTATTTTTTTTCCAGATTGCTGAAACTGTCCTAACGTACTTCATCTTCATCTTTCAACTAAGGTCCTCAGAGCACATGTATTGAGATGTTACTCGCCTCTCAGATCTGAGATGCAAATAAAGCAAGAAGAATTTGCTTAATTTTGTTCTGATGATACAATATATTCGATTTCATAAAACATAATCCAGTGCAATTTCTCTATAACAAACATCTTTATAACATTTCCCCCCTAGAACAAATGTTATTATTCCCCCGGAGCGTTTATACATTATGAACCGGTTCTATGCATACAGTGGAGTCTGTCTATAACAAGTCTCTTCATAACATTTCTCTGTAACAACATTATTTGTTCCGCCCTGCGAACATTAAGGCACATATTTAATGTTCCATAGAAAACAATTTTTCCCTGTAACAATAGTTTTCGCACTTCTCTTCAGAGTTGTTATATAGACGCTCCACTGTATCACAATATTTCTATAGCAACGTACTCTATGTAACAATATATTTTTCCCCGCCCTTCACAATGGAATTAAACGTGTTAACAGTTCCTTATAGCAACATTAATTTTTTGAGCGGGCCAAATGGTGAAACTAAAAACGGCGCTGGAGCCAAATCATCAAGTTTCAAATAGAATTCTGTAATTATCATTAAAACACATGCAAATACCTATTTACAGTGGAGTCTCTATATAACAAGCCTCTTTATAACAACATTATTTTTCCAGCCCTGCATATTTAATGTTCTCCATAACAACTTTTCTATGTATAACAATATTTTTCCCTTCCCTTCAGAGTTGTTATATAGAGATTCCACTGTATAATGGGATTTTTGTACTTTAGTATCATTTTGCCCCAAAATTTGTCATGTTCTGTGTAACATTTCACTATAACTATGTACATTATTAGTCCTTACATTGAATGTTGCTATAGAGAGACTCCACTGTACACATAATATCCTGGCAAAATTTCGAATTGAAAGATATAAAATCAAAATCTGTTCCACTGCCAACATTTGGCGACGTGTGAATGCCGGTTTACAGGTGGTCGTTATAAAACTCAAAAGAGTGGGGAAATGTGACCGATGCAATGACTTAGACCATTCGATGCGGATGTGCAAGGAGGCGGTACGAAGGAGAAAGCTTCCACTTTCTCCCATGCTTTCTCCCCCGCACGGATCTCCCTTCCAAATCCCTACATCACTCTCCCACAGATGTCCCTCTCTCTCCTCTCAAGAATTCCAAGGGTATAGTATATATGCCAAAACGCTCCAGAGACTTTTTGGAGGGAAACACCCGGGTCGTAGAACGGGATATTGGCGGTGAAAGGATGGACTTGTTGCGTGTTGGAAGCGGGTGGACAAATGGAGTTCCGGGGATTTTGGGTTGAGAGCGGAGAGAGACGAGCGGGGTAGCGTCTCGGTGGGGGAGCTTCGGAGGGGGCAAAGGACAGGGATTCACACGGGAGCGAGAGTTCACACAAGTCCGTGTCTCGGATGCGAGCCTGCAAGGAGGCAGTACGAGGCGGGGGGCTTCCACTCACAAACATTTCCATGTCCGCTCCGCCTTCACTTCCAGCCATCGATCCAGACGGCACGGGGCTCTTTTTAACAGAAAACATATTCCGGCTGGCACAGGTCGCACTACTAGTCTCTCTCTCTCTCTCTGTCTTCCTCTCTCTCTCTCTCTCACTCTGTCTTCCTCTCTCCTTCACTTTTCCCCTTTCTCTCTCTCTCTTCTTCTGTCTGTCTCTCTCTTTTCCCCTTTCTCTCTCATCTTCTCTCTCTCTCTTTTTTCTCTCTCTTTTGTCTTTTTTCTTCGATCTCTCTTTCCCCCTTTCTATCTCCCTTCTTCTTTCTCTTTTCTTCTCTCTCTTTCACTTTTCTTCTTTCTCTCTCCTTCTTCTGTCTCTCTCTCTCTTTTCCTCTCTCTCTCATTATCTATCTTCTTCTGTCTGTAAATCTTTTCTCTCTCTCTTCCTCTCTCTTTTCCTCTCTCTTCCTCTCTGTCTTCCTTTTCTCGCACTCTCACACTTTCTTTATTGCCTCAGATCTCTCTCTCTCTTTTCCGCTGATATTTCTTTCTTTCCTCTCTCTGTTTTCCTCTCTCTTCCTTTTCTCTCTCTCGCTCACTCTCTTGTCTACTGCCATGCCTATCTTTCCCACTGATATCTCTCTCTCTCTCTTTCGTGCCTCTTCCTTTTCTCGCACTCTCACACTCTTTTTCTCCTGCCATGGCTCTCTTTTCCTCTGCTCTCTCTCTCTCTCTCTCTCTCTCTTTTCCAGTGATCCCTCTCTCTCTCTTTTCCAGTGATCCCTCTCTCTTTTCTTCTCCTGCACTCTCTATCTTTCTCCGTATATTCTTTTTCTGTGTACGCCTGTACTTTTTTCTCCTGCATTCTCTGTTTCTCCAGTTTTTTGCACTCTTTGTTTCTCTCCAAGCTCTCTTCCTCTCATTCTCTCTGCACTCGCTCTCTCTCTTCATCCGCACTCTCCTTTTTAATTCCTATGCACTCTTTCTCTTTTTTCTGTACTCTATGCATATTATTTCATCTGCACTCTCTCTCTCTCTCTCTCTCTCTCTCTCTCTTCTGCACTTAATATCTTTTATTTCCTCTGCACTCTCTCTATTTTTTCGGCATTCTATGTATGTATATGTATATCTAATATTTCTTCTGCTCTGGAAAAATGCTCATGCCACTCAGAATATATGTTATCTATTAGGGACGCATGTATTCAATGTACCTGTACTTAACTATTAACTATAAATTAATCCCGCCATACAAATGTATTGCCAGTGCATGATTAAGTTGCCTTTTGCCCTTGTTGGTTTTGCTCTAATTGTATCTCTTTGTCCAGGAACTTGTTTTCAGTTATTTATATTTAAATGTGATAAGAGGTGCATATCTGGCTCAATAAATGTATTTTTAACACACCATTCCTGACCCTGTTCCGTTTATCAAATCACCCCATTGCATTCTCAGAGCTGTGCATAAATACTTCTCAATCAACTATTAGCTGTTCAAAAACCATGCTAAGGCTGCACATTTCTTGCACGGGTATTATAATTGGAGGATTTAATTTAAAGAGGATTTATTTTTTTAATTTATAATTTGGGGGATAAGAAGGATTTGTAGGATAAGAGATAAAATGCAGAGGACGAAGGGAGGGCGGGAGAGAGAGAGTGCGGGAGCAGTTTGGGGCGTTGTGGGAGGACAGGTGGGCGGAAGGAAGGCTCGGGGAGGGAAAATCCCACGGAGGATTCCGCACTTCTCCCCGCACACACAGGTTAGGCTCCCCGATTTCCTTTTGCAAGGACGCGGTAGGGAGTCAAAAGCTCCCGTTGGAAGCTTCCGAAAGCACACTTTCCCTACACAATTATCAATTCATGCTTTCCCGCCCTTTTTTGGCTCTCACTCTCTCTCTTGTTCCTTCTCTCTCTCTCATTTTCTCTTACACTTTCTCTCTTTCCCTGTCTCACACACTCTCCACACGCTCTTTCCATTGCTCCCAGACTCACTTTCACTCTGACTATAAGGCATACGAGCCATACTTTTGCAGTGGGCATATATCCTGTTAAGATATCCTGCATATAATGACTTTCTCTCGCAGTAGGAAAATGTAATTTGAGCATTGCGAGCAAGTTCTTATGTGTATACATACCTATTTGGAATGTGTGGGTCTTGCTCTCTTATTGATCGAACTTACTCGCACTTTGTCCTTGCTCAATGCTCTCCTACTTTCTCTTGGCCTTCTTTTACCTCTCCGAAATTTACGTTTGTTTCTCTTCCACAATTTCTATCTCCCTGTTTTAAGCGCTCCTTTTCTCTCTCTGTTTCTGCCTCGATGTTTTTCCCTATATATTCGCCTGTCTTTTTATTTCTGTCTATTTTTCGCTTTCTCTCTCTTTCTCCTTATTTCTCTCTATTTTTATCTTTCTATATTCGCCTGCCTTTTTATTTCTGTCTATTTTTCGCTTTCCCTCTCTTTCTCCTTATTTCTCTCTATTTTTATCTTTCTATATTCTTCCATTTCTCTCTATGTTTCTTTCTTTCCCTTTATTTCTTTCTATTTCACTGTTTCTCGGTATTTTTCTTTTCTCTGCTTCTTTCCTTATTTCTCCCTCTCTCGGTTTCTATCTTTTCATATTTTCCTTTTTCTCCGTTTTTTTGCTCTGTCTCTCCCTTTCTCCGTTTTTCTCTCTATCTTATAAGTTATTTCAATTGCTCACAATTTCACTCTATTTCACTCTTTCTTTCAAGTTATTTCAATTTCTCTGAATTTCTCTCTTTCCTTCAAGTTATTTCAATGTTTTTCAATTTTTCTCCTTCTTGCAATTTCTCTCTATTTCTCTCTTTCTGTCTCTTTCTCTCATTTTCTTTCAATTTATGTATTTCAATTTCTGTTTTTGTTGCTCACTCTCTCTATGTCTCTCTTGCTCGCTATTTCTCTATTTTTCTCTCTCTTCCTAAGCTTCTCTTCTTATTTCGCTCTCCCTGTCGTTTTCTCTCTTTTCATTTTGTCTTTTCCTCTAATTTTTACTCACTCTATTTTGATGTATCTATTTCTCCCTTTTTCTCTTCCTGTCTATTTCTCTCTCTCTCTTTATTACCTCAGTTATTTTATTTTATCTCATTTTATTGTTTTATTTCATCTGATTTCTTTAAATATTATCACTTTCTGTTACTCTCGATTTCTCCCTCTCTCTCTCAATATCTATCCCATTCTGTCTCGTTTTCTGTCCCTCTCTTGCTGTTTACTTTTTAATTGTTCCCTTTCTGTACCTCTTTCTTTGGCTCTGGCTCACATTCTCCCTCCGTCTGGATGTAAATATGCTATAGCTGAACAATCCCAATTTTGAAGAGGAACAATTGTGCCTGGCAATAATTGTCATTCGTCCACCTTTGAACTTTGCGAAAGATAATGATTGTTGATGTATATATCACTTGTACAGCACAACTTAGACTATAGCTATAACAAGCTATAATTAAATGGTATCCAAATACGGGATAAATGATTTATGGCGGATAGAATGAGAGCAATAGGTTGGCACAAGGAATACGTTGGAATTGCATATAAAAAGCCCGTACGATCCACCTCGTAGTGGCTGGTAGAAAGGCGCCGAGGACGCAGATATGTATATGCATTAGAAGAAGCATATTTTTTGTCCATGACAGCCCCTGCCAGAACCGAAATATTCTAATGGTCTATGTGATTTACTAGCGAGCAGTGATAGAGTGTGGACGAGTCGTTTTGGAACGCTAGACGCCGGGTTAGAAAGCAAATGGAAGTTAGATGTGACAGGAGACGGTACGAGCTGGAAATCGTCTCCAGTGCCAAAATTCCGATCGATGCCAATGGCTTTTCTCAAGCTAAAAATTTCCCGCTCCGACCCCAACACAAGTGGAATTTCCGAGATGCGAGTCGGATCCTCCTGGAGCTGATCGAGCACCTCCGAAGGAAGCTTCACCCTCTTCGGAGGCGATTCTCGCCTTGCCCCTTTTCCTGGGCATTTTCCTGGATACAGTCGACTCTCACTATAACAGTCCTCTCTATAAAAGTACTCTTACTATAACAGCAGCCTAGGATTCCCCCAAGAGCTTTATCAAGTAAACGGCTCCTTCTATAAAAGCACTTGCTGTAACAGCACTTTGCCATTAACAGCAGGGTTTTCCCTTCCCTAGACCACATTTCTCTTACTATAACAGCATTTTCTTTTTATAACAGCATTCAAATAAGATCAAATACCCATTTAAAACTAACTTTTTCTCTATAACAGCACTTCAACTATAAAATTTTGCAATTTTATTCTTTTTTCAACAAAAATTCTTCATTTTGGGAAAATTGCGTAAATATTGAAATCATCTATTAAAGTATCAATACTATATCTGAAATTGCTATTAATTAATCATTATTATTTTTTTGCTAAGCTTTCTATAGCAGCATCTCACTATTACAGCACAATTTCATGCTCAGATAGGGTGCTGTTATACTGAGAGTCGACTGTATATAGTTTCATGGATATTGTAAGCAATATTTATATTTCAAGCATAGGAATTTTAGTTGTTGGATTCTTTGTTGCTTTTTTTTCAATTCGGCACCTTCAATTAGTCTGTATATTTAATCGCAATGTTTCTATTTATTGATTTAATGAACTATTTTTAAATATATGTTTTTCTACATGCACCCGGTATTTAAACGAAGAGAGATATTTAAATGGTTCATAGGGCAATTTTAAATTCAAGGTTTTCTCGGATGGATTAGCTATTCATTTGGAGTGGGCGCTCCTCCGACCAGATCCATTCCTTCGCTGATTCGCAGTTGGAAAATGAAGACAAAGTACGTCAAAATTGCTCCGGCCACCTAAAAGTATCAGAAAATAAGCTGGGATAATTATGGGATAAAAGCTTACGTTTTTAATTTTGAAGCATACAAAGTGTACTTTTTGGGAGCATAAATATAATATGTTTTTCTGGCAAAAGGCATACGTTCTATGCAATAAAAAGCGCGTAGAAAGGATTGCCTTGAACGAAAATTTTGTATTTGATACAATATAAAAAAGCAATTTAAAACTACTAGGTAATTATTTCTTATCTAACACGAAATTCGAAGCAAAGCCTGTGGACAAATTTTAATACAAATGTTAATACAAATGTTTATACAAATGTTAATACAAATGTTTATACACATGTTAATGCAAATACCAATACAAATTTTAATACAAATGTTAATATTTTAATACAAATTTTAATACACATTCAAATGCAAATGGTAATACTTTTCATACACATTTAGTAAACATTTTAAAACAAATTGTAATACAAATTTTAATGCAAATTTTAACACAAATTATAATACACATTTTAATGCAAACGTTAATACTTTTAATACAAATTTAGTGAACATTTTAATAGAAATTTAGTAAACATTTTAATATTTAGTAAACATTTTAATACAAATTTAGTAAACATCTTAATACAAATTTAGTAAACATTCTAATACAAATTTTAATACACATTTTAATGCAAATGTTAATACTTTTAATTCAAATTTAGTAAATATTTTAAAACAAATTGTAATACAAATTTTAATGCAAATGTTAATACTTTTAATACAAATTTAGTAAACATTTTAATACAAATTTTAATACAATTCGTAATACAAATTTTAATGTAAATAATGCAAATGTTATTATGAATTTTAATTTTAATTATGCGTTTAGAAAAAAATATTCACGACAATTTCGGAAACAGACAAAATTTTACAGCTAAAAAATTTGCGCACCTGAATGATGAGCCGATGGTTCAAATAGAACAAGTCACAAGCCGTCCAACGCCACTGGAAAAATCCCAATAAATTCTCGTACCTCCCCAAAGCCAAAATTTGCCGTTTGGTCACCTTTAAATAAAAATGAAAACATGCCATAAATACATCATACAATGTATTTCCGATATGCTGAACAAACAATGTGTTTCGACCCGCAGCACGTTCTATCTGTATATTGACGTATACCAAGGAGTTGAGGGCATTGCCCAAATTGGCCAGTACGCCCAGGCTCAAAATGCCCACGACCAACCCAACGGTGATGTCCAAGGTGATAGTAGCCGTCATCTCGGGACTCAGAGCGTACGTCACGTACTTGACAATGTGAAACGTAGAACTGACAACAATGGCCAGGGCATAGCCCCCGGCAATGCCCTTGAATTTCTCCATGGCCCCACACAACCCCTGGAAATCCGCCCAGAAGGCCTCATCGTCCAAATAATTCCCCTTCTTCCCCTCCCCCATCTGGAAGGTGAGGTCATTGGTCCTTGGCCCAGGACTTTTCCGGGCCGTCGCCATCGCAATCAAGTTCTCCTGGAGCTCATCCGTGAAGGACTCGTAGAGGAGGAGGAGGCCGGAGCCGTAGCCGACGACAAAGATGGTGGCGCAATTGATAGCCAAGCACCCGCAGATATCCCCCAAGGACAGCATAATCTTGTAGCTCCAAGCCAGAAATGGGTTTTGGGACCCGAAAATCCCTTGGATGTCAAAGGTCAAATTATTGATGGTGATATTCACCACCGCCACGGCCATTTCCAGGGAGATGACGACGAGAAGGAGCAAATAGGTTTTAGTCCGCGTTGTGGAAAAGGCGAATTTCCTGGGCGAAGATGTCCTGAGGACGTTCCGGAAGTATTGGTAGAGATCCAGGATGTCCTGGGAGTGGTAGACGGTCGCGAGACGGATGATCATGTCTGTGACGAGGAAATTGACGAGGATCAAGTACAAGGTGAGGCTGGCGGAGAGCTGGCGATTTCCTTGGGCGAAGGCGGCGGAGGGGACGTGGAGGGTGAAGTGCCCGCAGATCAATGTAATGCATAGGGAGATGATCATTTGGATCATTTTCCCGAAATTTATGGAAACGGGATGATTTAGAATCCGGACCAACCGGGAATTCGTGGGGAAGCACAGGAAGAGCTTGCTCAGAGGGGGAATGAGCTTGATCAGGATTTCCATTTTGATGTTGCAAAATTTATTTCCTGGTTTTTTGCTACGGTTGCAGTAACGCAAATTTTTAAAGGAAAAACAGTGAAAATTTCGCCCAAATTCAAAATTCCACAGGTAAATGTTGTTCTTAAAGTTTTGCAAGTCAATGGCGTTCAGATACAAAATTTTACAGGCTAATTCCGTCCAAATTCAAAATTTTTGCTGTAACATTTTGCTTAAACTACCTCCAAATTTTTTTTAACTATGTCAAAATTTTGTTTATAAATTGTATCAAAATTCCGTCCTTTAGTCCAAAATGCCTTCAATCCTACACAAACTACAAACGCCCAGTATATTTTAAAATGTATATTTCGCTTTATTTTCCTGCACATGTATAGGAAATCGGTCGGATTTCTGATGAGGCACTAACCGCGTAATTATTAACATACTCCCGAACACTATATATATTGTTTAATGCGCTCAATTACAAGGCCCTGTTTGATGAAGGCAAATGACATATAAAGAAGCGAGCCCCTTCCTCCGTTAATTGGGCGTGGTTCCTCATTAGAAAGAAACTATATCGTACCACATTTTATTCTTCCAGCGTTGCTGATATAATTTTTCCCCGGCGTCATTAAGAACAAATATTGACTTTTCCCTGGATGATTACCAGGCTAAAGAATTAGATCTCCCGTAATTATAGTTTAAATGGGCATTTGTCCCAACTAATCTACTCAAAGCCGGTGAAGCCCCTTCCGTCCCTCGTCAAAGTGGAATAGCGACTTTCCTCCTGACTGCCACACCCACTGTCCTTGCTCGGCCTGGGGAAATTTGGGAGGAAGTACTCCTGGCTCAAATAGAAGCTGGCCCTTTTCTCCGGATAAAATTCCTTTGTCAAAGATGGCTCCAGCGCCGGGGCTGACGGCAGGGGAGGCGCGTGCACCTCCGCCAGAGCCTCCATCATTGGTGGAGGAGCCGCTGGTGGAGGCTTGCTACAATGGAGGATTGTTGGCGTCCGGATTCCCGGGGGAAGGACGTCCACCTTCACGATGTAGTCGTCCAATTGCGGGTAGGAGGCGTAGAGCTTCCGGCCGTCGACGTCGAAGAGGATGGACCCCCGGGAATCCCTCTTGAAGTCCTTCAGATAGTCCTCACCGTCGCCCAGGTAGCGGCGGTGGA
Source organism: Disparrhopalites patrizii (assembly GCA_034698585.1). Lineage (NCBI taxonomy): Eukaryota > Metazoa > Arthropoda > Collembola > Symphypleona > Sminthuridae > Disparrhopalites > Disparrhopalites patrizii. The sequence goes on along the minus strand of JAQGBT010000975.1, from coordinate 7,780 downwards.
AGTGGGAATCTTCGTCCTCCATTTCCACCACGAATTTTTGGAGGATGGGACGCCGGGCGAGGTAGAGGAAGCCGTTGATTTTGGCTAGGAGCTATATTCACACAATTTGGTGGCGATAAATTATGTATTCATCAATATTTTGTTCTGTAAAGTTGGCACAAATTTGTATATTGCTGCTGTATTGTATATTTAAATTTGTATCCTTGCTTTAATTGGCAAACAAATTTCTCTGCTATAAAGGCTACAATCGATTTTCCTCCATTTAGTTTGCAAATATATTTGGCTGGCATGAATTTATGGCTATTATCGATTTACATATAACTTTAGTGGGTAAACAAATTTTGCTACCATAAATTTGGCTACAATAGATATTCGTCGATAAATTTCGTTAGCAAATAAAGTTGGCTACCAAAATTTTACTATTATCAAAATTCCCCATTTTATTTTGAAACAAATTTTTTCGCCATAAATTTAGCTATACTCGATTTTCGCAAATAAATTTGGCAATAGCAATAAAATTTGGCAGCCAAAATTTGTCTATTATCGATTTCCTTATAAATTTAGTTGGTAAACAAATTTTTCTACCACAAATTTGACTATAATCAATTTTCCCTCATAAATTTGCTTAGCAAAAAAAATTGGCTGCCAACATGTAATAATAATTTCCGTATAAATTTAGTTCGCAAACAAATTTTGCTATTATAAATTTGGCTATATGTAATCGACGTTTGCTAAATAATTTGGTTAGCAAATTAATTTGGCTGTCATAAATTAGGCTATTACAGTGGAGTCTCGTTATAACAAAACCCAACGGAAACCAACATTTTGTTTTTATAAAAAGAATGCTTTTACAGAGAGTAGTTTTATTACGCCTTCTATCTGTGAGCTGCTATGCATTTCTTGTTGTTATAACGAATAGGTTGTTATAACGATACTCCACTGTAATAGCTTTTCCCCGCAAAAGTTGGCAAACAAAATTTTCCTCGTTAAATTGGATGGCAAACAAATTAGGCTACCAGGATGGCTATTATCGACTTTCCTCATAAATGTAGTTGGCAAACAAATTTGGTTGCCACAAAAACTTCTACAAAGCTGGACGTCATAAAATAAGTTGTTAAAAACTTAAATACGAATAAGTTGGTTTCCATAAGAGCTTCTGTATATGTAGCCCTTTCGGTTCTCATAAATTTGCTAGTCACTATATTTTGGTTGCTTATGTTTGGAATATGTACCGTTTTTTGGATTGTTTAATTACATTCCTAAAGATTTTTTTGACCACATGTTTGTAAAATGTTTAAAACTAATAATTTTACCGCCATAATCACGCGAATCTCAAATTGCTGGCATGGAGACGATTGCTCCCCCGTCACGAGTCTGCAGGTCTGTAGGGTCTTGTCTAAAATTAGGCAGAGGAGGAGGAGACCGCCGGAAGCTATCATGACAGATGCCTGGACAGCCTTGATCATTCGATACTTGGAGAGAAAATTTACAAAACATTTCTGTTAGCACATGATTTCTTCATTTTTTCATTTTTTTCAATATATTAGCAAATTTTGAAATTTGGCTTGCAATAAACAATCCAAACAATTAATATTTTTTATGCATAATTAATATTAAAAGTACGACACAATTACTATTAAAATTACGACACAATTACTATTAAAATTACGGCAAAATTATATACTGTTAAAATTACGACCCAATTACTATTCAAATTACGACACGATTACTATTCAAATCATGTAAAAATGAACAGGCAAATTTTGGAGCTGCCTTTGCAATGAATACATAAATGCTAATTTCTTTGACCAGAAATGATAAAATTAATACGTTGGCGCCACAATCAGCTACAGTAATTTTTTTTAAATTTTACCCTGGCAAAGCACATCTGTTTCCGCATGGTGAAAATCCAGAAAATGGACAAGATCAGAAAAATCGTCGTAATGCCCAAGAAAATGGTTTGGACATCCAACAAGAGTACGCCGCCCGTCGTTTGGGCCAGAAATAGCCCCAGGATGACCATAGCTACTTCTAGAATCTGAAAAGGGATTACATTTTTTAAAATGTCAGCACTAAAATTTTCTTGGCATATTATCAATTGCAATTCCAATCGAAATGCCTTACAATGTTGAGAACCACAATGACGTAAGGCCGGCTCATGCAGGCAGTGCCTTTCGAAATTAATTTCTCCATTTTGGAATATTAGCCTTTGAATTCTTCCTTTGTTTATATGAAACAGTCCATCTATAACTGTACCGTCCAAATAAATTTTTAGCTTGATTTTCCACACTGAAGAAGCTCCAGAAAAGATTTCCAATTATTAATCTGTATGATCGCATGCTTAAAAAAGGTTATGGTAATGTGCATTTTTTATAACGGCCTACATTTCCTGTTTGCTCTTTATCTTGAACATATTCCATAATACAAATTTACCTGCACTTTTTCCATATAATCCATTATCTGCGAAACTACGACATAATCTTACAATGTAAATATATGAACGTATTTGGCAGGAATCAAATCCTTCCTCTGCGTCAGTATTGATTCTCGCTCCTGTTTCTGTCATTGCACCAAGTGGGTCGTAAAAAAGGGCTTTATTTATTTTGGGCTTTATTTTGTCGATATCATATACGGAGATTACGCAGCATCCTTTCTTATCAAGGTATAAATTTGAACGCATATGGCAGGAACAATATCATTGCAGATTAATCATCTGGGAAATCCAAGGATCTCTTCGGAGAAGATATTTATGCATGTTTCACGCCGCCCATTTATAATTTATGTCTATAAACTATTATTTATTTACATTGCATATCGTCGGTGAAGAAACGTATCGGACTATCTCCAGCGAACGCTAATTCACGAAGTGATCATCTCTATTCTGCGTCTGTACATAAAGTAATCAAGTCCAATAAAATCAAAGAGATGCCCTTGGGCCTTGGACGAAATACCGCCCTATACGTTCCTTTTAGCTAATTGTGCGTCTGAAATCTGAACGAACGGACGTTTCATAGTTTCATTTATTTTGATTTTTTGAGCATCGAACTAAATTTTCGAACCAAACATGTGAATAGTGCTTTCAGTTTGTTTTTTGTATTGTTTTTGCCCACCCACAATTTTCATAAAATATGTGGGGATTTGTTTGTTTGTTGGTAACTCTGTTTTTTGCATGTTATTAGTCATTATACGGAGCACAAAGTACGATTTTGCTTTAGTTTTGTTTATAAACAAAATCGTGACAACTTACAACACTACGTGTATAGAGGACCAGCAATGTAACAATACATATGAATTTAGTTCGATTGTGATAAATTGTGTTTATCGCAGTCGAACTCCATTTTCGTCACATTTGGATCCTCCCACGTTCTTTCCAGTTTTGACGGGTAGACGTGACTGTAGTGGTAAAAAAAACTGAAAAAATTAATTTTTTTTTGGTAATTATATAGTGAGTATATAGAGTCCTAATTAAAATTTCTCATAATCTTCAATTTGAAAAATTTATTCAATTTTTTGGTTTTGATTTATTTTTGGAGATGATCACTTGCTGCACGCAAGAAAAATGGAGATGATCACTTCGTGAATTAGCGCGCTATGGAGATAGTATACGTTTCTTCACCCACGATATGCTATTATACACATTTTTTATTTACTAGTATTTGCATACAGTTTTATATGTTCTCCGGCAATAATATGCAGTGGAGTCTCTCCATAACAGCATCCAAGGGAACCCTAAATGTTGTTGCTATAAAAGGAATGCTGTTATACAGAACACAATTATTATGTATTGTATATACAAGGTGCTGCGAATTTCATGACGTTATGGGGAACATGCTGTTATAAGGGGTGCTGTTATGAAGAGACTCCACTATAATTCTATATATTTAATTTATACTATGTATTTAGAATTTTATAAACTTTTGTGTAAGTATTGCTGCAAAAATGTGTACTAAATCTATATCAATTATAGCGTTCTAGCTGCAGAAAAAAATTTGTTGTAGCCATTTACTAAATTGCTATGCATATACTATTCCGCTTGGCATAACGCTATAATGGGCATCTATTCAAAAACTTCATTTGGAAAGTGGCGCAAAATGTGTTTACTTTTGCAACTGAAATTAACCAAGTATCCAATAAATAGCAAATAAACAAATTCGCAAAGAGCAAATAAACGCGAAATTTTTTATGTATGTATGTATATGGAGCATATATTAAATTTTCTGAGCGACTATGCAGTGGAGTCTCTTCATAACAGCACCACTTATAACAGCATGTTCTGAATAACGTCAGGAAATTCTCCGTAACTTGTATGTACGTGGAATACATATTAATTGTGTTCTCTATAACAGCATTAATTTTATAACAGCAACATTTTGGGTTCTCTTGGACGTTGTTATAGAGAGACTCGACTGTATATACTCTTTTCACATACAGTCGAATCTCTGTATAAAGGGCCTCCTTATAACTGTTTTCTCACTATAACGGTGTTCACAAATCCGCCCGAGAGATTTACTACGTTAAATTCACTCTCTATAACACCTTTTTCTATCACAGTTTTTTCTCTATAACGAAGAAGTTTTGAATACCCCACCATTCAGCCTCTCTCCCTACAAAGGTTTTAGGCCACACGTTCGCATACTTCTCTCTGTATAACGGTTTTTGCACCGGCTTTGAATATTCGCCGTTTAGCCTCCTTCTCTATAACGGCTTTAGGCCACGCCTTCGCATATTTCTCTCCCTATACCGGTTTTTCTTTCATCTTAAATCCCTCTTCATTAAATGCTTTTCCATATAAGGATCTTGGATTATTCCTTAGACTGGCTATTCCCTATAGCGGTTGAATGTACAGTCGACTCTCGCTATCACAGCATCCTATAAAGCAGCAAATTTTGCACGTCATAGAGAAGAACCATTATAGAAAAGAGACATTTCTGTTAACCATTGGAGAAAGTTTACGAGGAGGCATTTTTTGCTGCTGTTATAGAGTGAGAACTGTTATAAGGAGGGTCGCTATAGGGACAGGCGACTGTAGATGCTTTTTGCTTAATTCTTATAGAGAGAGTCGACTGTACAGTTGACTCTCCCTATAACAGCACCCTATAAATCAACACATGTTGCCCGGTATAGAGCAGAACCATTATAGAAAACAAAAATTTCCATGTTAACAAATGGAGAAAGTTTTTTAGGGGAGCATGTTTTGCTGCTGTTATAGAGTGACTCTAATAAGGGAGGCCGTTATAGGTAGAGTCGACTGTATAAAGTATAAACATTAATATATGCACATATTCACGGAAATATATAAATTGACTCGGATATACAGAATATTTGGCAACCCAATTACTCTGTTTTCACCTCCCCAGAAAATGTCATGAAAGCCATTTACGCAGCAGAACGTAATTAATATAGTCATAAATGCGCCACAATGATGGGCATAGTAAGAAAACCGTGCGCTACAAATCACATACAAATTTTAGCTCTTTGCCGCAAAAATTTGCTGATTATGCCAGTAAAACTAGCGCCAGGTGACATTGACGATATTGACGTCCGTGCGATAAAAATTTGTTAGGGCGCCAAAAAAATGAAAAATTTTCTGTGCACGGCAGGTTTATGGATTTCCGGGGTAAAATTTCAATCTGCGTTGCTGGTCCATACAAGATTCATGGGCTCCATGAGTCTTTGCACGAGTCCGTTGTTTCCAACGTGTGAATCCAAATGGAAATCGGAGGCTCCAGGGACTCTCGGCAAATGCGAACTCGCCCACCTTGTCCTCCAGACGTTCTTCAGCTTCCTCTCCATCACCCTGATGCTGGACCTTTTCTGGAACAACTCCGCTCAGAAGGTGTCCGGCTCCCAGAAGCTGTCCGACCAGATCAATTACTACCTCACTCATGTAGCCATCACTGGCGCGGATTCCCTCACCAGGATTTCGTTCTTGACCTACCGTCGAAAAATCAGTGGACTAATCCTGTCGCTTCAAAGCGCAATTCGGGACACTGACAAGAAAACAAATTTGGGGATTTTATCCCAGGGAAATGTGCAGGCTAGCGGATACAATTTATGTGCGTGGGCCCTGAGCAATTTGGTAATTTTCAATGGGATTCGAGGCGTTGTGGTTAATGGGATGGACTATGACCCTTCGAAGCCCTGGGTGGATATTCGGACCTACCGGCTCCTGCCAAACATCGAAGGGGTCATCCTCCTGGTCTTTACTCTGGTGGATCTGACAATGCCCCTTTCCCACGCCTACGGCATCCTCTTCGTCATCGTCTATGGCAACATCCTCATCCAGCTCCATGGACAAATTTTGAGCGAATTCACGGCCCTCGTGGAAGAGTCTTCGGATTCCCCGAATATATTCTTGTCCATTAAGAGCCGGACGTCCGGGATGGACTCTGAGGGCTGGATCGAAGGGAGGCTGCTGGACTTCCGGCGGAAATTTCTGGGCTTTATCGGGATGATGCAGGATTATTTGAATTTGGCGGGGATCTATCTTCTGGGGTGCACCTTCCAAACGGCCATCTACGCCGTGCGGGCGCTGTCCCATTTGACTTGGAAGGATCTGGCCAAGTCCTTCAATGAGGTGGATGGGAGGATGGAGGCCGCCACGATTTTGGTGGTTGGGCTGGTCCTGGCCAATTTTGGGACTTTCTTTTCCTCGCAGGTAAAATTTTGAAATAATTGCTTGCATTTTAAACATGTTTTTCTATAATCTATTCTTGTTTTTAGATTTTACTGTTTAAATTTTGAAAATGCTTTTCTATCATCTATTCTTGTTTTTAGATTAAAGCAATGACATTTGGATTTAGAAATGCCGTTCATATCAACGTTGTGTCGGATCATGCGAAAAAGCAGGTGAAAACAGCATCAACAAATTTAGCGAGAAATTTAGCTATTTTTAATATTAGCAATTTCATCATTTTGGTCTACAGTCTACAGCGGAGTCTCTCTATAATAAGTCTCTTCATAACAACATTTCTATACAACAACATTTTTGTATAACAACATTATTTTTTCCGCCCTTGGTACATGTAAAGTACATATTTAATGTTCCATATAACAACAATTCCCTATATAACAATATTTTTCGTCCTATACCCTTCAGAGTTGTTATATAGATACTCCACTGTATTTGCTTTATAATTAATTACACAATTAATTTGTTTTATAATTAATGCTTTGTAATTAATTATAAGGCTTATTATCAAGGTTCTATTTTGCTTTTGAAGCTCGAATCCACCGCCAAATGGGTGGCATCTTACACTTGGGAAATTTCGGCGTGTCAGCTCTTTAATGTGAATCGCTCTCTCCTGTTGGCGGTAATATAAAATTTTGGATGTTCACGCAAATTCCGAGTTATTTTAAACTATACCAATAAAAGCTGGAATGAATACTGCTATATTTGAACCCAAATTTTGCATGCTTTAAACCTATAAATAATTAAAGATTAAATTAAGAATTAAATTAATCTTTAATTACAGATTGCCGGGACTGTCATGACCTACTTCATATTTATTTTTCAAATTAAATCCACTGAATGAATTTCAAACCGCAATTTTGGAAAATAAAATGTACCTGCTCCAAAATTTCTGCAATATTCGAATTAAAATTGCATGACAGGTTTCATAAAAATTTAATTTTGTTGGTGCACATAGCATTTACCTGATTGCGTCGCCATAGAGGCCCCCATGCCATACAAGCCTACTACCTACAGTGGACTCTCTCTATAACAACCCCGAAGGGAAGGCCAAAAATGGTTGTTACATGGAAAAGTTGTTATATAGAA
>JAQGBT010000974.1:0-38003 GCA_034698585.1 Disparrhopalites patrizii | reverse complement strand
AAAACGAGCGCAAAAGAGAGAGATACAAAGAAAACGAGTGCAAAAGAGAGAGATACAAAGAAAACGAGCGCAAAAGAATGCAAATGAGAGAGAGACAGAGAGAAAGAAAAAGAGTGCAAATGAGAGAGAGACAGAGAGAAAGAAAAAGAGTGCAAATGAGAGAGAGAGACAGAGAGAGAGAAAAAAAGAATGCAAATGAGAGACAGAGAGAAAGAAAGAAAAAGAATGAGATAAAACAAGAGAAAAGGAAGCTAAAAAGAAAGAAAAAAGGAAGATAGAAAGGAAGCTAAAAAGAAAGAAAAAAGGAAGACAAAAAGAGAGATAAAAGGAAGAGAAAAAGAGAGAGGATAAAGAGAGAGAAAAGGAAGAGAAAAAGAGAGAGGATAAAGAGAGCGAAAAGTAAATAGAAAGAGAGAGAGAGAGAAAGAATCATCTTGCTTACCGGTGAGGAAGGCGACATCATCCACCTCGTGCTCATTCATTTTCACACTAGATTTACGAGCCTTTGAAGACGACATTTATTCCACTCCACCCTCACCAACATAGTCCAACTAGTATGAATCCAATTAGCTACAAAGGTCAAGCCACTTGGCAGCATTTATCGAATACGAAAGACCCGCCAATGACACATGTATAAGGAAAAATTTCCCTCTTGTGTCTCTTCACTTTTGCACACACACACACACACACACCGAAAAGGCACTCACGTTCACATGTAAAACACCCGAATATTTCCCCCCTCAATTGTCCAAGGTAGAACGAAAAAAAATCTCAAATACCTTCCTCACTCCGATACCTTCAATTTCTCTCTGGTTCTTGATTCCTGGCCTTTCTCTCCTTTATTTATCCACCCCTCCTCTATTCTAGTCACACAACAGTCGTAACAATAACCATTGACCAGAGGGATAATGAGTGAGGGGGATGATGAAGAGAACACATGCGACGGTTGAGTAGCAGAGAAAGAAGAAGTTCTTCGGGGAAAAATGGGGAAATCAAGTCACCTGTACACATTTATTGGATAGTGGTGGCGGTGACAGAGTGACACACACAACCGACTACACCGTACACATTACTGTACACTTCAAAACAAATGGACAACTGGTCCAGACTTTGCTGGAGAAAAAAAAAATTCTCTCTCTGCGCTTTTTTCTTTCTCTTGACGTTCACTCCGACGTGTGTGAGACGAGTGAGGAAAAAACACTGGAGAAGTCTACGCTGTGGGGTGGACGAATGAGTCCTTTTTTTTTTACCGCTGGATCCTCTTACCACTGCTGTTTTCTCTCTCTCTCTCTCTCTCTCTCTCTTATCCCCTTCTTTTGCTTCCTTCAACTCCAGCCGCTACTGCCGCTACTCCTGCCGCTCCTGACTACTTCCGAGGGAGAAAATTCGGTTGTTCATCCAGTATTCGTACAGGCAGCACATAGTATAGGGAGTCCCAAAAATACACTGGAGCAGTGCCGAGTCTTGAGGCGTCAATACAACCCCTACAACAACACGTACCGTTCTAACGCGTACCCTCTCTCACCGACCAACTCCGACGCAGCCAGATTTTCCTCCCTCCCATCGATCCATCTTTTTAAACCACTTTCCCCTTTTCCCTCCTTTCCTTTTTTTCAAAACCATGGTGAGTACATACAATACACACTCCACTACTTCTTTTTACAGCCTCCTCTAGCCTTAAAGACCATTTTATATGAATGTTCCCCTCTCTCTCTCTCTCTCTCTCTTTCTCTCTCTCTCTCTTTCTCTCTCTTTCTCTTTCTCTCTCTCTCTCTTTCTCCGTTCTCCGACACCGTCACCTGTGGCGGGGAAAAATTATAGGGTAACGCCTAATATTGTGGCCACTTTTTTGGAACGTTTTTTCCCCATTTTTCTTCCGCTGTGGCTTAAGTAAGGAATTTTGAAAAAGGGATTCTAATATGTAATATTCCCATAACTATAAGCTATACTCTAAACGGGTAATACTAGTAAAAAGGACGGTCTGCGCATTCGTATTATTTTAGCACTTTCATCTTTTACATTCATATATCCCACTCAGATATCAAGGACTGCCGTAGTTAATTGTGGAGTTTCTCACGGTAGAAAGTGGAATGATTGAAAACTGTAGGAATTATGATTGGGTTGAGAAATCCCGTACAAAAAAACATATTGTGTCCTCCTTGTATGGAAAAAAATGTCTTATCTGCTGCTGGCGTGGATCATTTAAATAAGTATATATGTTAGGATTGAGCTTAAAACGCTTATGAGATTCAATCAGAAAATAAAAACTCGGGAATAGAAACACAAAGGATTTAATATAGTAATTCGCATAATGTAATATAGTATATAAATTCATAGCTCAAATTCTGACATTTGATGGGGTCAAATTCTCAATGAATGAATGAAATAGTAAATAATTGTTCTGTCTTCGCCGTTATTAGTTTAATGGGAGGAAAATGTCATAATGAAGTTGTGGTTGCTTCATGGTGAAATTTTTTAAGTCCATTAAAGTGATATTAAAATGACCGCTCATAAGTTTTAATCACCGCAGAAAAAAAACACAACTTTGCCGTAAAACAGTAGCAAATAATTCATAGTATGTCTCATACTATGAATTAATCCTTACACTAAATTAGTACATTCGAATTGAAAATAATTGATTAAAGATTAAATTATGAACACAAAACTCAATTTTGCACTTTCTTCTTTTGATCTAAATAAGAATGCAAGAAGTCACTGTTTGAGCAAATCCTGATCATTTTGTACCTTCTGTTATAATTGTCTCTTATTTGTTGATAATTCACCAATTCCTCAAGAACATTTAAACGGAAAGATTGATTCATTAAAATATTGCAGGTATGTACATACTACAGCTCTCTTCAAATTTATTCGTGATATTAAAGAGTGAAAGACAAGAGTATACATACGCATATGCACTATAATATTCCCCTTGTGCCGGACCGAACGGAGAATCAAAATAAACGAAAGGGTTCACTGCATCGTACACGTTCGGATACACTGGAGCAGAGAGAAAGAAAGAAAGAGAGAGAGAGAGAGAAAGGAAAAGCAGTGCAATTCGACGAGGGATGCTGCGGCCTTAATAAAGTTTTCTTCCATAAAGAGCCATTGAGGTTGAGAACGAGTACATGGGGAAATAGCCGTAAAGTTTAGTAAAGAGAGAGAGCGTAAGGATTTTTCCCAACCCTCCCCCCAGTATTTCGTAGACGATGAAACGCAGAGTCGAATCTCAAGAAATTGCATGTCAATTCCCAATATATTCAACACCCTCACTTTTTTTTTTACTTCCTCGTTTTTCTTCCTCCCCACATTGCATTTGGCCGTATGTAACCCCCTCGGCACCAATGGTGCATCTTCTCCCCGAACTTTTACTACCCCCTCCTTTACTCTCTCTCTCTCTCTGTCTCCCTCTCTCCGGTTCTTTCCGCCTTTCTCTCTCCCTCTCCCTCCGTGAAATGCTGGGGCTGCAATGTGGACTACCCCAATGGGATGAGACAAGTCGTACAGGAAGCATATGATGCATACATAGGACATCTGTGGGTAGAAGGAGCTCCCAAAGATTGGTCTAAAAGGCTTTGTCGCTTCCTATATAGGTATAGTTTTTTTTCTGTGGAGGCTTTTGGCTTTTATAGCACTTTCCTTTTTCTCCAAGTGGAGTGCCTCTATACTGTAGTTTATATATCCGACTTTGCTTATGACAACGATGATTCATGCTCTCCATCCCTTCTGTCTTCTCCTTTCTCCCCTCTCTCTCCCTCCCTCTCTCTCTCTCTCTCTCTCTCTCTCTCTCTCTCTCTCTCTTCCTCTGTATATACGTCTCTCGTCCCGGCTCCCACAAAACCCTATGGAAGTGAGAGACCCCGAAAAAAAAAAGCAGTTCATCTCAAATTGTACCCACAAGGATCTTTCTGTCTTTTATTCAAGCGGGCAGGAGGGTGAGGGGAGGGGGTTGAAATTCCCTTAATCTTCTTAAAGCTCATGACAAGTATTGTGTTTGCCTGTCCAAAGTAAAACTGCACCTATGTCTCTGTGGCTGTCTCTCTCTATTTCTCTCGTTCTTCCCTATTAACCACAGTAGGTTTAGGAACTGTCTCTCTATCTGTTCTGGAGTTTACTTGGCCGTATTTTAATTGTAAGTCGCTCGGGGAGAAGCAATGACATTTGCCATGTATGTAGAAAGGCTTTTAAAAGGGAAGGATTTCCCTTTCCTTTTTATATGTTCTCTGTATTCGCAAGAGATTAGAGTCCTTGGTGGAAATGTACGTTTTTTTTGTTGTTGCTTGCATGCACTTTCACTGTATCACGGTCGAGGAGAGAGATTTCCCTTCCAAAAGGATCCTTTTAGTCAACAAAAATCTCGACAATTTGTACCGGCGTCTACGGTCCGTAATAATGTATTACGGCACTAAACATTTACTTTTCGTCGGTGGGGTTTAAGCGGCGTAAATTACATTTACTTGTCGTTCATTCCAAATCTTTCTCTTTGAACCTCTCTCTCTCTCTCTCTTCCTGTCTTACTACGTGACTTTCTCTGTTCCGTTCCTTCACGTTTCTTCTACGTTTATGGCTCTCCCTTGTCCCATCTGTTTTTTCTCTCGCGCTTTTCTCTGCTCGTTACATTTTCGATATTTCCGTTTTTTTAATCAGTCTCTTCACCTGACTGTGCTTTTTCATTGTGCGTGCTATTTTCTAACTTTTTTCTCTTTTGCTTTCCTTTTTGATTTCTCCGTAATTTCTCTCTCTGGTTTACAAATTTCTCGTTTTGTTTGTGCATATTCTTATTTTTCCTTCCTTTTCTATTTTTTTCTTTTTTAATCTTCTACTGTTTCTATTTATATATTTGTACTTTTTTCTTTTATACTCACTCACTCGCTGTTTCCTTTGTTTGTCTTCAATTTCCCCTGTCTCTCCTTATATGTATTTCTTACTCCTTTTCGTTTCTCTATTCATTTCTTTGTTTTTCGTTTCTCTATTTCTTTCTTTGTTTTTCGTTTTTCTGTTCATGTTTTGCGTCTCTCATTTACTTTCTTTTTCGCTTTCGTTTCTCTCTCATTTTCTTTCTTTGTTTTTCGTTTCTCTCTCTTTGTTTTTCGCTTTCCTCTTTCCGTTTTGCGCCCCTCTCTCTATGTTTATTTTTCAGCGTTTTTTCTCTTTCTGTTTTGCGTCCCTCTCTATGTTTATTTTTCGGCGTTTCTCTTCCCGTCTCCCATTTGTCTCTTTACTTTTCATTTTTGTCTTTCTGGTTTGCATTTTTATTTTCGTTTTGCCTCTTTCTGTTTTTCTCTCTCTCTCTCTCTGGTATATATTCACATCTGCTTTCCTCTCCTACTCTCCAGCTCTACATTCTTCCTTGTATGTTCCCATCATTTGAGGTTCCATTCATGGTCATTGTTTCACCGCATTCCTTCAAGATTCCCTCCTGTCTCGGGCCCTGCTGATGCGATCACAATAGAATTACTAGACAGAAGGTAATTCAAAACGGAACAAAGTCTTTTATCTTGACTTCTACAAAACCTCCATTGCGGATAGAATCCCCGAAAATTCCTACTTGACACGAACCACCGGGAGATATTTACCCCCAAGGAAAATAATAAAAAAAAAAAAACCTGGGAGCAACGCCTCGCCGTCGATGACGGGATGGCTCCCCTTCCATTCCAATAGGTATATAACATATGTACATGATTCGAACCACACATTCTCATGGCTCGTAGCTACTCCCGGATTCCTAGCGTCTAATGCATGTCTGCCCGGTTTTTATCACCGGCGAGTGTTGCTATACTATCCAGTTGGCGGTAGTCAGTTTTGATAAACCTCAAGGGTAGCATGACGTGGTATCTTCCACAACAATTTTTTTTTTCCAGGACCCACTTAACCCGCCAACCTCTCAACAAGTTGCATTCCCCCGCTTTTTTCCCTTCACTTCCGTTAAGCAGTGGTAGAACCTTTCTCCGTCCAATTGTCATCGTAATGACAGAAGCCAAAAAAAATGGGGTGTGCACAGAGCCTCAAAAAATCGTCCTCTAAATAAGCCATAGAAGCTCAGTGACTTAAGCCTAGTAGCATGTAGGGATTTGTATGTTGGAGCATTAGTGCGGAGTTGAAATTTAAATACGTGGGGCTACGAATACTTTTTTCCCCCCGGAATACCGAATGCCTGGTGAGGTTTTTGGACAAAAAGGGGAAATCCCCGATTCATGGACTTCCAATGAAATTATATGGAGAAAAGAATGATTTTTTTTTTTTTGTATGCTGGAAAAAAAAGGCGCTTACACCCTCATTCTTTATGATTATTGTACTATATGAGACTTTTATTATTATAGATTCCGTGTACTAACATATAAGTGAAATCCATCGAATTAGTAGTAGTTGTGAAGAAGTAAAGCTACACGTAAGTGTTGTATTTCATATTATTAATGATTATAATAGACTCGAAAAAAAAGGAGTATTACGAAGCACATTTATATAGGATAGTAAAGAGTAGTAATAACAAGTTATAGTGTATATAGTGGAACTTGAAACACGCTATTATTATCTCTTACACAAGGGAGTTATAACATGAATTAGCAACCACTGTATTACTATAGTACTATATTTTCTATATATAGAATAATATTGCATTTGTTGTATATATTTATATATATTTTGTCTGTATAACATATTACTCCGAAACCATCATCATATTATATGGCATTCCATGGCAAATCTGTATTTTATGTGTGTGTTGTATACCTTTTTGAAAAAACGTTCACAATTGCATTACTCAACAACAACAATATCACCCGATAATATATATAGTTTTTTATATCCATTTTTTTTTTGTTCCAACCTTCCATCTTATACATAACATGTGGATTTTTTTTAATATAAACACATATATACATATATATGACGACATCGCACTTTTTTTTTACTTTGTCTCTTTTGTTACCGTAAATGAGCACCCAATTTTTTTTGTCCTTCTTAAGCGTTAAGCCTATTATAAACCCAGTCGTAGTTACCGCCATAGTCATCCCATATTTTTACCTATATATTTTAGCCACCATAACATTTATGTAGTGTAGCCAGTTGCCTGGTGAAGGAAGTCAGACATGAGAGTTGTTTTCGTATTGTTTAATACACATTTTTTTTATATAAAGAACACACACATTACATTCCTTTGGTTGGTTTAGTTTTCTTCCTTTTACCTTATATTTTTAGTATTATTGCATTTGGTTTGACAACAACCCATTCCCTTTCCTCCGTACGTGCTTTAGTAAAGGTAATGTATAGCCTATATAATAAAGGGGCAAAAAGGTCCAGTGTATGTTGGTGAACGTTTTGGTTGTCAATGTTGGAGGTGTGAGAGCATACAGACGTCACATGGTTATAAATGGCTGTTAGTTAATTATTACTAGTATTTTCTGTTTCCTTTTGAGTATTCAATAAGTGACATTTTTTTCTCTGAATGAGTCGGATTTTGTAACTCCCAAACGATGCGATGTCATTTTTATCGGCACATTTTGTTTCTTTTCCATGTACATAACAAAAGATCCCCATTACGTGACTTTTATTACACGTGGTAAATACATAGCACGCTCCATTGACTCTTTTATTGGTAGAGAACAAAAAGAAATCAATATGTAGCTCTGTATACGTATATCATTTATGGCCTTTTGTATGTGTATATAGGGAAAGTAATATTATTATTTAGCTTGATTATAAGAGAGACATACTATGAAACTATGTACAAGTTTCATTACATTTTTTTTTAGTATGTCCTCTGACGTGTGTCATGAAAGCAGGCTTTCACCATTTACACAGACATGAAAAGATGGACTAAAATAGTTCTACACAGAAACATGACAAGAAAAACATTTCTATAGAGAAATATATAGATTTTTTTTCGAAGTTTTTTTTTTGGTTGTAAAGACCTTTGTTTTAAATACGACTACATCATTTCACGTGGGCGAGCAAAGTGTTGTAGACACTTGGAAGTGGAAAGGTAAAAAGTAATACTTGACTATACAATCACATTTTGTGCCTCACTCAAACAGAGAAGAAGGGTATACATACAAAAGTGTGAGCGGTGATGAAACAGCTACATTTTTACCTAATAAAATATAGACTGCAGGGAGAAAGTGAAAAATAGTTGTGAATATAGAAAAAAAGTTTTTTTTTTGCAAGTCACTTGCAAGCTTTAACTTTTAGAGCTTCAAGATTTATCTTCCCACATTTCCCTCCAACTTCCTCCTAGTACTGTAGTTTTTTTTTGAGACCTTTGATGGAAGGAGGATCCCCATTAATTTGATAACAATGTCATCAGGGAACTGATTCCCTTCAAACTTTATTCACAGGGAATGGGGAGAAAAACAGTTTTCAACACAGGTATAAAACATATACTTTCCAATCTTGTGCTAGTTTTACAACGACAGAGAATCTGAGAGGGAGTGTATTCGCACATGATGAAATATTGCTACACGCATATAACAATTTTTGAGTTAGACTAGGAAGACTCCAGGTGACTTTTATCAGTACCTGCGGTGGCAAGTGCCAAACTACACAAAAGTTTGAGAATTCTTATCTTTAACGTTTTTTTTTTATTCTTATGACTTTTGTAGTGCTAATGTCATCTCTTACAATACGTGTAACTATGAAGTCGAATGAATAGCAGTAGATTCGTTGTAGTAGTATTTGTTTATAATTATTAATGCACAAGGAGAAAGTTACTGTTACATGAATAGTTTCAGAGAAAATAAAAGTTCAAGAAAAAGATTATTTTCGTTGTTCAAGTAGCTCTACATTTTGTAGTTGTAAATCCCATGGATTTTTTTTGTCTACCGTCCAAGCACACACGTCTGACCATCAAATGTCCAATTTACGTAGGCACAAACAATTCCTCATCAATTTTTCCAGTTTTTCATTAACATGAATATACATATACAATTCTTCTTACGTATAATTCATGTAGTTATAAAGTGTAAGCCACTAGGTGAAAGATTGCTGCTTTTTTCGTACATTGTATACTAGTACGCATTTCTATCCAACAATTTATGCTTTAGTTTGAATATAACATTCTATAGAGGTAATAAGATATTGGAATTCTCTGGCGATACAAACAAAATACTCAAAAAATGTTTGTGTGTCTCTGTATATGTAAGTTTATAACAAAACACTTAACGCTTAAAATTAATGCATCATATGACAGTTCTACTTAGCAATAAAAAAATGTTTATCATGCTTACGTGCCACAATGTTTCCTACAAAGCTCATAATAATAATGTATGTTAAATGAAAAACGCAGGTTTTTGTGTAGTACAGAAGGGAAACATGAAAAGGTGTAAATAAGTAAATGAATATCCTTACAATATACAGTATCATAATATGTGTGTATAAATCTACCAAATTAAATCCATTCTTTAAACAAAGGTAATCATTATGTTTTTTGGTACATTTTTAATTCATTTTTAATTTTTTTTGTATTTTTTATATATTTTTTATTTACTGCAGATTACCTTTGAATGCTGGGAGGTCCAGATGATACCATATCTTTAATACCCTTTAGAGTTTACACATCTTCATTCGTATGATCGTGTCGTTACTGATTGACTTACATGAGTCACTTCGACGTAGAATTTTCCCAGCATACAAAATAACGATAATCTACATTTTCTAAGCATACGTGACATGTCCAATCCCAAAGAGAGTGAGCTGGTTTGAAACAATACAGTGGAAGAATAACCGAGTTTACTTTCATTTTGTACGACACATGGGAACACTTTTACCATCTGTTAACTTTCTCCAAAGCAAATCCCTCTCAGTCATTATTGTTTTGCTTTCTAGAATTTTATGTTTCACTCTTCGATCTTCTCACAAAATATACACATGAAAGTAAGCTCTGCCACGAATTATTCTTTTGTACTGTTTCAATCCGTTTGCAGTATATTTTTTTTGTAAAAGAGAGCAATAATGACAGAATAATGTTGTTTTCTATCATTTTACAAAAATGAGTTGTCTTAGGGCCAAGATTTGAATATAGAGTAAGTATAAAGAAGAAGTACATCCTAAGTACATTCGGGATAAATCATTACAAAACAAAACGTTAATTTTTCGAATTTTGTCCCAATACATCAAAACTTCTTGTCGTGCTTGTAACCGTGAATTTTTTTGAACTCCAATTATTTTTTTGAAAAGATCAGCACAACTAAATAAGTACAAAAGAAAGAAATTTTAATAGCTCCTTTTTCGATTTAACTTCTTTCATCCAATCTTCTCTCGATCCTTCAATTTTAGTTGATGTTGTACACCATGTAGACGTGGTCTTTGTCTGAAGGAAGAATCAACTCGTTCCCTGGGGGTACCACGAAGAAGCCCAAGAACATGAACGTGCGGATCAGGATAGCTGCAGAAAAAATGCATTGTAACTTTTATTAACAGACAGTACTTTTTTCAAATAATATAGCTTTCCCTTGCTTATAAAGAAGAGAAACAATAAAGTTATTTCTAAGAAAAATCGACAGCTTACATCGATCACTTCGTTCCCGAGGGAAACACACAATAGCGTGTTCACATCCAAGAACTTCTTCGGCGTACTCCAACAGTGCCACAAAAGCCTCCTTGGAAGCATCGGGCAAGCATCCATTCGGAACTTCGATGTACAAGTTGTTCTTCAGCAGTATGGTGTCCCAAGTGAGAACTGTTTGTGGAGTCAGAGGATATCGAAAAGTAATTTTGACAGGCTGGTCTTTAGACAACTCATTTTCCTGCGGGTATAGAAATACAAATTACCAATTTAAAATTTAGTAACAGATGCACACGAATATAAAGAGCCGCTGCCACCAATTAGCCACCACGAAACATGGTCGCTAGTGAACCAATTTGCACCGGACATACGTAGAAATTCTGAAAATAGCAAAATGACTGGTCAAACGTACGCGTTGAACATCGTAGGGTTGGCTCACAGAGAGCTCTTTGGCCTTCCCCACACCGCTGCTCTCCTCTAATTGGGATGACACGTCGGCGGCGTGGGGCACATCAGGACCACCACCGAGGCCCTGCGCCCAGGGTCACGGAGAGCTGGATGACGGGCCTGGGTAACATACTACTACTGCAAAAACGGAAAGAAATAATCCGAAATTAGTCATCAACATACGAAGGTTTATTTACATTCGAAAAACGTGAGCAAACACATACTACGTGAACAAAGTTTAGACCCCTTTGAACAACAGTTTGTGGTTTGTTTTTTCCTCTGAATATACTATACAGCGGCAGCCACATTGTCAATAGTAAATCCTGCATCGCACTTTCTACTTTATCCCCATGATACACCAATATCAAAATATGCAATCCCTACCCCTTATAACGTGATACATACGCCCTCATATTCACAAGTCATAAACCGAAATGAAAGCACAAGTTGAGTAAATAAGGTGGTAAATTACGGAGTAGATACGTGATTCGGAACTCGTTCGCCAAACCAAAGGAAAAAAACAATGCGTGTGACAAGAATCATTTTTTTCCAAACTGCGTACCACCAATCCTAACTATTATTCTGACTACAGTTCCGCATCAGGTTACTAATGAAGGGTGAATAACATTTTCCTTCCCTTCTCACTCTTTATGGCACGAGTATTTTTCCTAAAGGCAGTGTCATCCCCTAGCAATTACTCAATAAATGAAACAAACAATTCGAACTGAAATTGAGCTCTATCAATGAATGGAGAAAAGAAGAAAATGGCATTAACACTATTAACAACGACATTTATTTTCCATTCATATAAAACTTGATTCCCGCAAATCGAATTACTTGCCATTGTTCTGTAACACGTCACGCCACGGAATGAACCAAAAAAAAAACAAAGAGAAAAAAGAAATATTCCAGGGAGCAGCGGGCATTTTTATGTTGGTGCTCCCTCATTAGCCCCTGGCTGCTCCAAGCACTTTATGCTCCACATCAAAATTGAAATGTGATTGCATTGCTGATGACTCCACTCCAGTCATTCTGATCAAAATAGCATGAACATGAGATTCAGTCTACCGTGATGATGGCTGCACATTATTTTGGTTTATTTCAAACCTTCCTGAATTATTGATACAGAAGTCATTCTGGCCACAAACGGGGTTGATAAGGTCTTTTACCCTCCAAGAGGAATAAAAAAAGGTCATTTATTTGCAATGAAATGACTTGCCATTTTTTTATAATCCCATCATCATACCATCTTCATTTCTTGCTTTTCGGTGTCGCAGGCCCGTTATTATACCTATTGCTTGAATACATATTTATGTATGCACGTGGAACGCGGACACATCCATATCTACCCACACACGAAATACATCTACGACCCAATTTATCCATAGTCGGACATCTGCTTCAAAGGAAAGACATAATATGACGGAGCTTCTATAATGACTCTCCTCTTGATGTCTTCATACATGTCCGACGAAGAAAGCTTTCGATGATCAAGGATGTAGTCTCTGGCTTAAACAAAAATGTGCTACGTAGCGTACGTATAGGATTAAAACAGTGAAGGTCTAGTAAATGGAAAAAAATGGCTTTTATACATATATGTAAGTTCTCTTTTTTAAACACGAAGAAGTCAAGTGAACTCTCATCCTCTTTGACTTTTAACCTTTTCGACCAGCACAACCCATGCCACTCTCAGGGCGGAACTATTTATGTATGTATGTACGCCTGTGTGCATAGTGGGAAAGTATACGCACATATTATATGGCGAAAAGTCAAAGAGAATTATTATTATTTAAACTCGACAACCACAGCACGGCCACCGCCAACTTGACGTGCACATCACTCCAAATAAGTGCTCTGCGATTTTATTTTCCTCCTCTCACAAAACCTTTCTCCACAGTGCACGATTAACTGACGCAATCGCGAAAATATTTTCAATTTTCCAGCAAAAGGAAGGAAGGATGTGCTGATGTCGAGAAGATTAACGGTTCATCATGGCCATCATCATCATTTTGCCTACGAACCTGATGGTCCTGGTGGAATTTATACTAATGGAAGGGAATATATACATATGTACTACTTTACGTATAGGTATACATTTATTTTCTTCTCCAACATGTACACATGGATGTACATGTACACTAGACGACAGCTTGGGAACAAAATGGAATTCTAATCTTCTAAAGAGCACCTTATACAACCCTTTTATTCATCTTGTCAGATTCAGATTTCCGGCACGCAAAAGAGAAAGTGCAGTAACTTGTTCGTTTCGTACACTCCGTATATACCCTCATTTCCGCAGTTCTTTTCTTCTACCTGCCACCTCTCCTCCAACAGTACAAGCATAAGTCGTAAAAGTGCTTTTAACTTCTCTCGTTATCCTAAACCGAAATTTCCTCCGCTCTTTCCATTCCTTATTACGATCTGAAATCCGTGCAAATGAAGACAAACCCGCCGCTGTCTGATTTTTCCTCCAGCCTTCCATGGAGATAATAATGATGTGTGTAGAATGTGTACTGAGAACGTGAAATGGTACCAACCGAATTCACACGAATCCCTTATATCCTTTTAAAAAAGCGAAGTTCAAGGGTGAATAATAAATACCTTCCCCGCAGTTCCACGACGTCATTCTACCTAGTAGCAATATAATACAGGAGGCACTCTCAATAATTCTCTGGGGCTTGCCCATCAAACGTTTTCCTTGTATCAAATCGCAAGAGGAAAATTTGTAAAATAATCAGAATTCCCTATCCTTAATATCCTCCTCCCTTTACTCTACTTTGGCTCTGTCGCAGTCAATTCATTTGCCATCAAGGTTAAATTAAATCACATTCTCCAGATCATTTAACTTGATTTTTTTTTATACAAACTGAATCATAAAGATCTTTGCTATTTACCTACATAATCTTACTCAAGTAAAGTTCCATTGCCCAAGAATCTTATAGATGCATGGGTATTGTTTTGGAGCTGATTTACCTATTTACAATTACTATTTACCACAACCATACATGTACATATAGTGAATATGCGTGTACCATGTAACTACTACCCAGGAGTTGTTCCCCCAAAAAAAAGGACAAAGCAAAGACATGGATGTTTTCATCACTCCGTCGTCAAGAAAGATGACAACAGCAAGTACGTGGGCTTTGTCTCTTTGTTTGTTTTTGTACTACTAGTACAACCGCGTGTACGTGCAAGTGACAACATGGAAAGGTTGAAAGAAAAACGAGTTCGGATAAAGACGTGCACCAATCAAGTTACTGCGACAGACTGCAATAATTACTTCCAACGACTCCCAAGGATTAAAATTTGTCGCTATGTGAAACACGCGGTTCTCAAGGGTAGAAAAAGGGTAAAATAAGAGTCATACTTCCTTCCCGCGGCGTAGAAAGAAACCTCGAGAGAGCGAAAAAGGGACAGAGAGAGAGAGAGAGAGCGAGAGAAAGCATCTACAATCTACTACTTGAAACACTACTAACTATAACTGAATGCCATACTCTTGCTTGCCACAAGCTCCACCCAAGTACATCGATTCAAAACGAAAGGAAATAAGAAATAACGAACTCCATTTTTATTCCCGTTGCAGTAGTACCAAGTACCATTATCCTTGCGCGTGCTGAAGGTCATTTTGTAAACTACTTTAATCCCAGTTAAAAAAAAGTCAAGTTGTGCCCATCTATGAAAACATTAGAATTGATCAACTATGGATCCTATATATCCTACAAAAAACAATTAGGCTATCTCTCAGAATTGCTGAATATAAATGGAAGTCAATCATTTTCGTTGCATTTACTATTATTTTGTCAACCCTTCCACATTAACATCATGCACAACGTTCACGTTATGTTACGAACTATACACAGGTACGTCACATTACATATGAAACTTGATCAGCTATCAATGAATGATTAAAAGCAATAAAGGCACATGCGTGTGTCAATGTGTACACGCACATTAAATCTCAAGGTGTTCCGTAGATCCTGTATTAATGACCCCAAATAATTATCCGCAGCATAAAATATCAGCCAAATACTATTACTCCGATTCCACATTGCATATTTATAGCAGCCTACACCATCTTAGTAGGCTTCATAAACAATTATACACGTGTAACATCATAATTACTGGCAGGACCCAAAATGCCGGTATCTTGCCAAGGTGACAAATATTTTTTTTTAATCCTCCCGAATTCCTTTCCTTTCTTCTTTTCATTGTACAATCAAAGTAATTTATTCACACGGGTGCATGTCATTGTACCAAAACCCCGTGAGACTTCAAAAGTCACAGAGAGCGAGAGGGAATATTTCTTTTGACGTAGAGGCGGGCTCCACCTTGCAACAAAGTCATTGCGGAATTATATTTATAGCACTTCCCATTTACCCAAACCAGCGATTAGGTTGTAGAAGACAACATTAATAAGTGTGTAATAGGCACACTTACAATTACAACAAATATTTTTTTCCCCTCACGTTGGCAGAAATTATAGTCACCCGAAATGTGAGGACGGAAAACAACACAACATAAAGCGGGTATCTTCCGTTCACTCCCTGCCTGGGATTTCTTCAACATTTTATAGGAAGACGAGAATATGAAGTGAACAAAATACCCTTTTAAACTTGAAACACAGAGAGAGAGAGAGAGAGAGAGAGAGAGAGAGAGAGAGAGAGAGAGATGTGCAATTTCTCCCTTGAGCCAAGAAAATAATCATCACACCACTGAGTTATTTTCGGAGACTTCTCCGCCAGGCAACTTGTCATGATGATGAAAGCAGATCTATGGAAAGGGCAAGGCTCACAAACATTCCGCTTGTCATGGGCTACATATGAACGTGCAGTTCATACGCCAGGGACACCATATTTTCAATCGCATTTAACATTTGCTTGATACCTGCAGGTATACATTTTTATCCGATCTCTGACTTTAGATTCGACAGTAGCCAGGTTGTAAAAAAAAATCAGTAGGCATGCCTTTAGCAAATAAAATCACACAAGGTCCTTTAAACTAAGATTTGCAAACGCAAACATATACCTATTTATTTAATTAATGCAACCGTTAGTCTAAAAACTAATCCAAAAAATGATCTCCTCCTCGTAGTCTTACTCACGTATCCTCGCCTAAACTCTGAACTTGTAACGCAAACGGTAGAGACCACAGCATTTATCGACATGGCAGCAGTTTTAACACCTTTCCATCCTCATTAACATTGGGAGGAGGGAGAGAGGTGAAAAAGCTGACGTCAATCATTCAAACTCCGAGAGAGGAGTTTACGAAACATTTGCATCTCCTACACTTTAAGATACCCTTACGTATTCGTATAGACATCTGATTCTGCAATACTGCACGATCCTAATAATAGTCAGGAGTATTAATTAACACCTTTTCAGGAGTATGCTTTAATTGCTGTTCACCCGTGCACAATGTACGGGTACGGGTCCACTGACGCAAGGATTTTACGCAACGTCAGCGATCTAAAAGTCATGCATTATGTTACTGTTGAGCGGGTTCAGAGTCAACCTAAGTAAAGTACGGTACACGTGGGCGAGTAGAAATCAATTATTATCGACCTGTTTTACAAAACACGTAGATTCTACCTATATTTCCAGAATCAATGTAATCGATACCATATCCGGACCTCGACTCTTTCAAAATGGTTACGCGAATTACAAAAAAGGTACCTTCCTTCTCCGTCTTCTATGTACATATGTATACTCTGTACATATTATGTACGCTCTCTCGCTTCCCCCCTCTGGTACGTTGGCAATTGTCACATCTCCAGTTTTAATACTATATGAACTTCGCAAAAGAAAAAAAACCAGATAGAAGATTAATCCACGTGTAAACATTTTCCACGAGGCGACATTTTGCACATTAGAGAGTTTAAACCCTCAACGACGAATCCCAGAGTTCCCTAAACATGTTTTTTTTGTTAGAGGGATCCGTATCGGTTGCGAGTGTAATTGGAGCCATCATTGGACGCTGTCCAGGCTTTCGCCTATTGCAGACACCCCGAGACTATACGCGAGGCTAACTGTTACTATATGGACTAGGTGGTTAGGAGAATTCAATGGGCGAATCTCTAAGCACGCTTATAAACTTTTAAACTCGTAAAAGAATTTTCAAAACTTGATTTTCAAGGACATTGCTACATACAATTTCTCCTAGAGTTAGGATTTCGCTAAGAACAGCGAAGTGCAAAATAAAGAAGCCTTAATAGAAAACACGACATCTACTGCGAATAAGCAAGAACTTTATTACGCCAACTTTTATATAAAAACATGGTGGAGGAGCAGCGTTATCACTAGCACTAGCGGGATTTTAATGCAATGAATGAATTAGAATTTAAACCCTCCCTCATAGTTCCTTGCATATTATTATTCACTGGGCTTCATTCATGTCATTACATTACCAACCTCATTAACAAATAACTTGTGATAAAAGCGTTCGCTTTGGCAATTCCTTCATGAAGAAAACTAATAGATGAAGGAATCAAATGACTCATATTCCAGTTCTAATACAAAGTAAATTCATGAAGTCGGCAAACTCTGCCGAGTCTGCATGGGACGAAGAACTTCGTAGCAAAAGCAAAAGTTGTAGATGTGTAACGATGAAAAAAAGTTGAATGCAGTCAACTACAAATAATATTTCAAAGGGAGAATACTAAAGTTTTGACGGCTTCCATGGTGGATACACTTCTTCAACATTACTACTATGGATTACACATTCACGCTGATGTTATATACCTAATATCTATTGGGGGTATGTGTATTATGTATATGTACCTTTTATCTATATCAGATGCACATATGCTCCATTCATGCAATCTTACACAACATTATCTCAAAATATTTGCACCGAATAAGCCCAGCATTGGGGATGATATGATTATATTACACAAATGTACATCCATTTATATGGAGTAGTATAATATATGTACCTGCCCTAGACATTAGATGTAATGAATGGTGGCAAATGGTCCGTTACTGACAAAGAAAGAGGGAGCAATTGCTTCCCTTATTCGGAGTTCGTAAATGATAGTATACTTATGAAAATAATAATAAGAGCATGTGAGCAAACTTCCAGAATGTCGATAGGTCCACGGACCATTTCATTTTGCACAACTATTTTCAGTATATGCGAACTTTGCACAACTGAATCGATAGGATAGTTGCCTGCTGGGTGTCAAGGACAAATTTCGAATAAATTTCCTTCAATATCATGTGAGATACAAATTTTCAGCCGTGGAAACGGCCACTGAAAACAAAAACAGGGCCGGATAAAACGTTGCTACAACATTCCGCAATTTGTATTCTCTCCAAATCTCCTTTCAGTGTAAACTAGACTGCACACATAGGGATTCCTCCTTGTTCCCTTATATAACCAAAATATAAACGTGCTTAATATCTGCACAGCACACATGTATTACATATGAGAATATGAGCGTAAACATTACAAGTTACAAACACGTGGAAATGCGGATATGTGCTGTGAAGATGAAACAGCAAAAATCAAGTGGAAAAAACCGTAAGCCCATATCATTTTTTTTCTCCGTCTTAAAACGCAGTAATTGAGCTGGTAAATATTCATATTTGTAAGGAACAGTAGCGGTAATAACAGTAACATGGGAATAGTAAAATGCGCCTTCGCAAGTAAAAGTTTAAATTGCCTTCCTCTGTAGCGAATACATACAATCTTTAATGATGACTCCAGAGGAGGTCTTTAAATATCTCTCTGGATTGAGTACCATTCAAGTCACCGTAATAAGCGACCCAGTACTACAGCTAACAAAATTAATATAATAATACTACAACGTAGTGAGGAATGTATGGAAATCGCCCATGTAGAAAAAATAGCACTAGAATTAATGTCCTCCCCCAAGTACAACAAAAGCATACGTGCTCGAAAACCGGAAAATTTTCTTTCAAAGTTAAAATGCCCTACCCATATCTCTCTGGGTAGGTATTATGGGTAGTAGCAGTTAATTGGATGGTAGGATGGTTCACGCATTTACATTTCTTTTCACAAGTATCCTCGCCCTGAATAATTGCGCTGACTCATTCTCCGTCCGTCCAGGGAACTTCCGACAGGACGTACCAGAAAAATTCGGATAGGGTCGCATGGACTGCATTTAGACTGAATTTTCTATTTCCTCCCCGTTTCTTCACATACTTCATCTCATTCCGCAAAATTGCTTTTTTCTCTTTCCCACAAATTGAATTTATAAGCGTGGGCGAACATAAATATAAATATGCAACCAGGAATTTCACCAAGATCAACTGCCAGCCTCATTGTACCGATGTATGTACATATAATATGGTTTGACAGCGCATTCCTATGGTCCTTGTCTTATACAGCTATAAGATCCCTGCCTTTCTAGACAATACATGAATACCTCTATAGCAACAAAACAGAGCAGATCAGGCTTCTCTCAAATATAAACATATCTGTCTATGATATTCATCAAAAGGGAGAGGAAATTTCCTCCATGAAGAACTTCTGCGTCAAGAAAAAAACTTCCTATTTATAGTTATACATTATTTACAAACAATTTGCACGTCCAGGCATAGTTCACGTGCGGGATTCATCCATAGTCATGAACAATTTTTATTTTAGACTTCTGTTGTGTCGATGTACTATTGTAAGTTGGCAAAATATGCATCTCGACAACGCATCGTCCACATTAATTATATGAACCACCAGTCACAATACTCAACCAAAGGGTAACACGAACAGATGATGATGATGGAAATGCTGCTGTACAAACATTATCAGTGACAATTAACCTGCAATGTGTAGGTGTATAGATGTGCATCACTTCCATTGAAAAAACAATTCATTGGGGGATCGCCCAAGCGAGACGCAATTAAAATCATGTAAGCTGGAAATATGGGGGAAAACGTGAATTGAAGTAGCTATAGAAAAGAGAATGAAGGAACAAGGAGCAAAAGCGTTATCTTTCGCACCCATGTAGAATCCTTCTCTCAGACTTCTCAAGCGGTTGTGCACCTGATTTATTGTCAGTGTTTCGACATCCATGCCTCCAACATAAAATTCATCTCCCTTTACGCAACACAAATGCAGCTGTACTCATGTTCTGGGGGGAGTTATGCTAAAAATGATTGACTGAGAAATGTACTTCACTGATTCATATCAGTTATTGACGATTAAATAAAGTCATGTGTTAATCATTATTACAGAGGACGACCGCGTCAAAGCGGTTTGATCCTGGTTTTAATTATCGCCCATCATGTATTCGTAAAATGAATATTGACGGCATCTTCTCGAATACTGAATACATACATAAACTAATTCCTTGCATTGGCCTCACAGTATATTTGCTATTATTCCGGATAATTCCTACATGAAAATTCGTGGCTGGACTGGCAGCATGGAATCTGCGCCGTGAGAAATCTCCATTGGGAATAAATACACAACAGTATTTCCTACCGTCTGAATTTTAGCTTCAACTACACATTTGTGGTATCATCATCAACTGTTTACATGTGTGTAGTGTACTTACACAGTACACACACTTTTATCTCTCCTAATAACCACCAGCAATGTGAGGCTCACTAGCTGGGGAAGAAAATCTAAAAATAAATACACTCGTAAATACTTGTATTTTACAAAGATGCACGAGTTCGTCATTCCAATGCTTGTCATACTGGATGATGGTGGCGGTATTACCGAGTTAAACTTGGTATTAAACACGGAGAAAGAATATAAGACCACACCAAGCACAGTGCATGGCTTAATCCCGAATAAAAAAACAGCAGTTCCCGCTTCTGTCTTTTACCATAAACTACTAGTATATTCAACTACATAACAGCTGATGAAGCATTTGCATGCCATAATTACCCTCGAAATTTACATAATACACTGGACATTACTACAAAATAAACACACTAATCGAACATTTTGATCACGTAAGTTGCATCTAATATATTTGCATCACCTCTCTGGCGTACAGCATAAATACAAAAGCTGCTAGCACCGGAGTAAATCCTATACCAATACCAATAAATGTCAAGTGCTTGAAGAGATATAAATTTTTATATCCGTGAACAAAATAAAAAATCACG
This sequence comes from Disparrhopalites patrizii, assembly GCA_034698585.1. Taxonomy (NCBI): domain Eukaryota; kingdom Metazoa; phylum Arthropoda; class Collembola; order Symphypleona; family Sminthuridae; genus Disparrhopalites; species Disparrhopalites patrizii. Next base: position 16,985 of record JAQGBT010000974.1, on the reverse strand, counting down.
TGTGTCATGTGATCTGATTTTCAGAGCCCGTAAAGTTTCATAACAACTTGACCATCAACACAGCAAATGAATCCATCGAAGTATATGAGTCTGTAAAAAATCCATTTCATCGTGCAAAAAAAAAGGATCGGTGTAGCACTGTTTACTGTTGTACATTACAGAACATACGAGTACGAGACGCGTATTAAAAACTAACCTCATTCTTAATTATTCCTCTCTGTATTAATTTATATGCCCCAGCCAAACGAAATCCCATTGGCCATGTAACCTAAACCAGGGTGGCTGCTATGGGGTTGATTTATCAATTATTTATGCTCCAAAACAAATACGGGGATACATACAATGTTCGTCTTTGGGTGATCACGAACAACCATTGACATCTAAGTAACGCACGAAAATGATGACGGAGGTTACATACTGTACATAAATCCATCTGCTTTCAATATGGGGTCAAAACGAATTTAAAATTGTATAGCATATAGTACAACAATCACTGTCACCACAACATACATACAAGCTCAACAGTTTCGATTCCTTCTGCATACTGAGACAATCTTTGCTTCCCCCCTTAAATCCTCCTAGACAATTTTATCATTTCCAATAAACCTAATGTTCATGAGAAAGACTGCTGACAGTGTATGTAATGCACACTCTTTACTATATATAAACTAGTTCTCTCGGAGCCCATGACGATGACTTCATTTTTAAGGAAAATAAGTTATCAGTCCGAGCCGTATACAAACACGGCCGAATTTCAATATTTTTTTTCTTTACTTAAATCCTTACTCTTACCCCACAGCTGATATAGAGGTTAGGTGCAGTTGCTACGGGACAACACGTTTAATAGAGAATGGATGATAAAGACAGGTCACTGGAAGTGTACTAATTACCATTAACGACCAACGCTGGCGACGATGTCCAGTTCTTACTCAAATTAATTTTAAAAAACTGTCCAGTTATTACGAGACATAAAAATGTTCGTCTGCTACTAAGTTCATGTCAAATGCGTAAGGGAGTTTGTATAAGGTTGTAGGGTATTGCTTCATCAGGGCACATTGTGAAAAATCAACTTCATTTGCGTCTCTTCATATAACATCGTACATTATCTACGAAGATTGGTGTGGGTATCGAGTGTATCGAGACTCATATAAAACTAGCAACACGACAACCTTTATACCCTCCACCGTCTTTTCCATACATGTATCAAATCCTGCCTAATGCTTGATTATACGCCTTTTGCCCACAGAAACAGTGTAGAATGATTGCAGGGTCGTATTTGTGAACGGTATTTGTGCTACAATTTAATGCGTGAACGGATAAACTTTCAGAAAACTGATTCTAAATATAATAGGTCGTTGTTTACTTGCTAGGTTCAACCTGAATTCCATTTCCCAAATTTAGCTCCATAGTATACAGAAAATACACCAAAGGAGGAGGCATGCACAAGTAGTGAAGATGACAAAACGACGGCAAAGTGGGGAAAAGAGAAGCAGACTCAATTACTCTCGACTTGTGTTATCCTCACGGATACTAATTCCACACGGGCTTTTATCGAGAATCTCATATTCATGATGCGTTAAATTGTACGTCTATATTCTTTTTTATACTTTATACATACTATAAATTATTATTTGTGCATATTCTGTGCATTTGCTATTCGATTATAGGGTCTTCGTAACCATTCGTAAATTGACAACATATCTGTCAGATAACATGTTTTCCTATTAATATAGCTCAAGCTAATAATAAGAATGACTTCGACCAGGGGCAAGCAAAGAGTTCAGCGGCAATTATAATTTCTTCACCAATGCTCGTCACAATATGCATTCGTTGTACTAGTATGTAGATATATTTATGGAGTTAATTTTTTTTCTAGAAAGATTGCTATCGTTTACACTGACTTGCACCACGGAGTTTACACTTGCAGGTCCTCGTTGAGATAAAAATGAAATCCTTCAAGAAAAACAAGTCATACGAGGTGAGCATTTGTTGATACTAATAACTTTTCTGTCCACATACATGCATATAAGCTCTAACCTAACCTTTTTTCTTAAAAAAAAATATGTAAGTCCCATGACATAAGCATGTCTTTCTCTAAAGGAATTAATTCGTCCTCCATAGATTTGAAAAGGTTACAAGTCACTGACTCTTTCCCATAGAGTTAGTCATTGGATATGCTTTTACTATACTTTAAAAAATAAATAATTGTACACATTCGCATTAAATGTGGAAAAGTACTGGTGGAATTAATGACAACTACTAATAATATTATGGTTACTCATTCCGTCACTGGGAACTCTCCATTTGAAAAAGGGTAAATATCATATCAAAAACCATGTTTTCACTGGGATGTATTTTTATTATTTGTAAAAAAAACAACTAAATGCTCTCTGCTTTTATCTATTGTTCCTTCTAGAAGATCCCTATTTCTATACAAACTTGGTTCGAGGACAAGCTTATATTAGAGCTCATTGAGTGTGACTCCAGAAGGTACACGTAACTTCCTAGGTTCTTCGCCTTAGATATATCTGATATTCCTCCAAACGACATTTGAAGGAAATTTACAGACATTTAACCCCAATGCAAACCAACAAAAACTATCCCATTTCCGTAATCAAATGCTTACGTTATACATTTTACACAACAAAAATAAATGCCCCCCACAGGGGGCATTTCGTTTACAAAGACGTCAATGCCATACAGAGCAATGTATTTTGCGACTGTCTCCGTGGCAGACATTGAAATTGGGAACTGAAAATTCTAGATGGATTCTATACCAAAACAAAAAACAAAAACAGCTTACATTTCCCCTTCGAACATAATCAATATCAAAATACATGAATAAATAATACTACTTGTCTATTTGGAATGTCATTTTTGTCACATTAAATAATAATGCCATTCTCTATATACCTTAACGGACAATAACTTTCAGACCCGAAAGGATTGAGAAGGAAAGTGGGTGTCGCGTCAATACTTACAGCTTTTTCCACAAACCATTCGTCACCTATACATTAATTACGTAAAAATCGCAATTCAAATCTGAGCGAAGGAATGAAAATAAGAGGGAAAGGAACTACCGTATGAAACGGAAAAGAATCCCTTCAGCTGAGTAAAAGACCTCTCAAACGTTAACAAAGAGCATTAAACCATCACGTTATTTACGTAATGAAATAGACTTAAAAAAAGTAGAATCAGTGGTTATATAATATGAACATTGTCAAAAAATGATGAACCCGTACAATTAAAAATGCATGATACGACCTTCAAAAAATTCCTTAGCCCTCTGTTCGCCCCACGTGAATCAGGTATTTCATGAAAATCAATCCATGGAACAACAGTGTATACTGTATATATACATAATATATATATATACGTTCTGAGAAATAAAATTAGCCCAAAATAAAATATTCCTCAAACAACCGAACCTCATATGAATGGATGAATCACAGCTGAAAATTCCCATGAACCTACTCACGGTTATCCTTCGGAAAATCACCTATAAAATCCCTGTTTGATCCCTTTATCTACAAAGACAATGTGATTTTGCCCCAGTTTGCTCAAATTCTCGAAAAACATCCAAAATATTTCAAATTCCCCCCAAAAAAGCCAACAAATGTGTATTTACCTGTTATTCAACGTTAAGGCAGGCATATTACGACTTCTGCTACTTGAAAGATGTTGCGTTAAATTACTTGGAAGGGCACTAATACTCATCTTGTATCCTTAGTAATGCCAGGGTTTCACTTGAGTTGACCAAATTTGTGAAAAAAAAAGAATATCTTCTTTTTTTTTTGAAAAATTGACTTGACGTCCACACAAAAGATTTTGTGAAATGGATAGCTCAGGATTTTGAGAGAAACTGAATTGCTCTGCCGAGTGTGGCTTTTCTTATAGCCGGAGAGGAACACAAGTTTTTAAATGGTGATAAAGGCGAGAGAGAGAACAAATTGTTATTTTTTTTCCTCCTGATTTTTCCCAGTCGATATATGTATAAGAGGCAGGGTAGAGAGAGATTTTGGCCGTGTTGGTGCTTCAACGTGAGTAAACCAATGAAAACAACACCCCAAAAAACACTGTACGTATATACATAAGCCTTCTACTACGTTTTTTCTGCACGTCCTTTTCCCTCATGGGAAGGACTTGAAAAGTGCGCAGAATCTTCTATTATCAATCTCTATACCTTTTTTTTTTTGTCACCAAAGTAATTTTCTCTTCTTTTTTGCTTTCTCTGCTCCCAACCTTTTTTTCTGTCCTTTACGAACCAACATTTATTTTAGACCGACAATAAATTAAGTTTTAACATATTTAAATCTCCTCCTATACTCTAACATTGTGGAATGGAAAATAATACTGGAACTTTTTCGTCCCGAACAATTTAGACTTGTTTGGTGTCATTTTCTTTTTCTTTTCGGGGGCGATTTTTGAGGCTAAGGAAGGTATTTTTTGGCTTGGAGAAAGTCGGTGGTTTCGCGGGAGATTCCTTGTTGGTGCTATAATTGTGTAATTTCTTCATTCATAAATCAAAAGTAAACTTTAAGACTAAAAATTATTTCAATTCCCTTGCTACATGTAAGTTTAGAATTTTATGGCATTAAAGCAGTAATGGAGGCCTACTGAAAAATGACATTTAGTTAAAGACATTCTTTTTTGCCGGAATAAAGGATGGATTTGAAATACTTTTACTTTATGAAATGTTAGATGATTCACAGGTAAATTGAGCAGATGTCGTGTGTTTTATAGCTTATATTTGAGCCTTCAGGCGTAATAATTGGTTGCAACCATGGTTTGCAACGTGATTTATCTCATTATCTGCCAGGAAGTCTGGAGCGTGTTTCTTTTCAAAAAATCCCTTTAAATTAAATTTAAAGAATTGAAATTTACATACGGTAAATTCCAATTCTCCAGCGAAAAAACGGTATTTTTCGGCCAAACTTCGTCAGATGATAGCCCCTAGCGTAGGAAATCATATTATTTGTTATTCCTTCACTTTGTGACCACCTCAAGGGACGGCGGAGCATTTTGCACTTTTCCGCCATCTTGGCTGGAGCACAGCCGATTATTATTGCATTTTTATTAAAATCGGCGAGGGCCGGTAAAATGGAATGGTCTAGATCCATTTTTTTTTTAATTATCTGGATTAATCAGCGTCTCCGTTCGCCGGGAAATCGCCAAAATCCGTGTTTTTTCGTCGATTAGGGTGGCGTTTGGCCGCTAATAATTGGATTTTGATGAAACTCGGCGAGAACATGCTAAATAACATTGTCTAGACCCAATTTTTTGTTTTGCTTTCTCAACTTTCGCCTTCGTTCGCCAGAAACTGGCCAAAGATTGCGTGTTAACGATCACGAAATACAGTTTCTGGCGAACGAAGGCACAACTTGAGATGAAATGAAATTGAAAATTCGAATCCACGTAAAACTGTAAATGCTCACTTTGCAAGTGGGTTTTATGTTTCCGTAATCAATTTCGTTAAACAAACCAATTTGTAAACATGTCATGCTAAATTTAATGTTAATGTCAGTTAAATTAGCGATAAAGCTAAATAATTGAAATTAACTAAAATTATTCCGGAATAGGCGTGTTCCAAGATTAGTTCGTTTCGTATATATAAATAAAATTCTGTTTATAAATTGGTCCAATGTACAATAAATTCAAATTCTCTGATTTCTGTTACTCTATCCATGATCTCATATCTCTTATTTATAATGTCTGCAATTTTGTAGCAGCAACGAGCGAATGACTGCTACGAAAAAATAATATTCAAGATAGAAAATAATATTTCCTTTGCAAAAACTCCGCATACATGTCATGTAATATTTTTGGGGTCCTTTGACGACCAAAAATATAAATATTATGTGGCTGGGAGTAAATATTTTTGACGAGAGATAAGGATTTGCGGAGGAGAAAAGACGGTCATTCGCAAAAGAATTCTAGCCAACTGAGGATGACCTTGACCGTGCACAAGTCCCTGACCCTTTGACCTCTGCAAGGACCACAAATCTCTCTCGCTTTCTGGTTCTAATAGATAGAACCGTTTTATATTATGCACTTTTTTTCTCGTTAAAACATCCCAATCTGTTATTAAATATTTTCGAATGGAATGTATGCAAAGATGTAATATGTTAAATTTTTTTGACACGCTAATTCTTTATTCCAACCTTTATTATTATTGATTTTGTCCTGCATCTTGTCATAAATTAATTAGATTAAATAATGTCAGTATAGTGATCCCTGTATACTTACGATAATTAATAATGATCAAAAGGAAATCGAGTCAAACAAAAAATGCAGACGGAGGAGGATTATCTGCAGAACAGTTCAAATTGGAATTCGAGCCAAAAACAATAATTCTTATAGTATTCATTAAACCAACTCTGATCACTTAATGGTGATTTGCTTCGCAAAATACTAGTGTACCTGATGAGGGTATCATCAGGTCAGGTCACCTCAAACCACCTCCCATCAACCCATCATGATTGGGTTTTCTAATGACTGTCGAAAAAATAAGTACTATTATTGGTTATTTGTTCATGTCGGTGTGAGTAATCAGTTATCAGTAATCACCTCGTTTTAAGACATTCTGGATAACTGCGTACACACGACCCATGCACATATTGTTTTGCTCGAATTGAGTCAAAAAATGGGTACAAGCTGGAAAGGCCTTCCCGTGGGCCAATAGAAACCATAATTATCCGACAAAATCTTATGTATTACCAGCTGAGAGAAGATTAAGAATGAAAAACAATCCTCGAAAATATTGGAAGTAAATGTATCAAAGCAACATTTGTAAGTACCTATGCTCACTGTACTTAATACTTAAGTAAAATAAAAGCAAACAGAACAATAGAAGCAAAACAAGTCTGCAGATGTTTGAAAAGTAGAGTGTTAAAATGGAATGTCCTAATCCTGAGGGTCTTCCACCTTTGTGGTAGGGTTGATGTGATGTTGACTTTAATACAGGGACCGAATCCAAGTAACTTTTACATTTGGTAGAAGCCTCTGAAACATTTCGGGTGGCCCCATTCTGAACTGTGAGAAACAACAAAAGCCTTAATGCACAACATTTACTACCGTTCAGGACGCTGATTAGTTCGAACCACTGACGGATTAACCAATTACTAGTTTATTTCTTAATTACAATCCAGTAAATCAAACAAAGAAAAAAATCATCATACTCACATCCTCATTATCTCCCTGAAAGATAATAGATTTCAAACTTTTTAGGTTGAACAGTCCAAAAGTAATCGCATTTTCCCCCAATCTGAGAGGCGTGGAACAAACAAATCCTCTTTCAATTCCAAAACTTACGCTATCCTCACCGCGCTGGTCAAAGTGAACGCACTCCAGCTCTAGGGATGAATATGGACAAGTTAATTGAGTTTTTTGTTGGCATGAGGGCAAAATATAGTGTCATTGATTTGACCAAATGAAACGAAATATTACACAAGACCTGAAAAATCCTTTAATCCGACGCGTCTCTGTATCATGTCGTCCGTTCCTTGCATAGATAGCTCCGTTTCTTGTTTTGTGAGTAGTTGGTTAAAGTTTAGCCCCGTAATAGCATAAATGTCACACCAGTCTCCGACCTGTAAAGTCTTAACTGAAGGAAAATACTTCTTCAACAAAGTCAACCCAGTTTCACGGTCTTCTTGACCATCCAAATCAGAGAAAGGATCAGCCCAAAAGTTCATGCGGGTCGCAGAGATTTTGGAAATATTCGGTGCCTGTTGCTTCCATCCAACCAAAAGTTGCTCGAATTTAGCAAATTCAATCTCCGGTTCAATTGAGCTGTCCATTTTCATGCTTAATATGGCTACATTTTCATTTACATCCCCTGTGTTAATGTGCACAATTGCAGGAACGTAATCCAAGTTCACCCGGAATTCCACCGACCTCAAAGCTGGGAACTTGTTAGAAGGGAATCCTGGGAAATATCCTTTGTGTTGAAGGACCTCCAAATGCTGTATATAATTGCGGCATTTCAAAATGAATTTCCGACAGGGTCAAAGCACTGATTATAAGGCGCTTCAAATGCATCCGCACACGCTTCACGAGATCAAGTGCCAAAAGGGCCGACTCTCGGGTGATAATTTTGATGACGATTTCCAGTTCTTCTAAACCAGAGCCGGGGTGCAAGGTTGAAAGTGCAACAAAATCCTCTGGAGTACAACTTTCCTGGGTTTCAACCCAATCTCTCACACGTGGAACTTCAATCTTAAGAGACTTAAGATTGGGCTTGAATGTAAAATTGTTACCCAAAACTTTCCCTAGCACAGCTTTTTGGTCAAAACCCAAGAGAATAGTTGTGGGAGCAGAATATGTCAATATACCCTTCATGTACTCGAGATGAACACAATGCTTTTCACAAATATCCTCCAAACGCAAGTCCTTCAACGTATCCAATTGCCATGGAGGTTGCGGTATGGTAATCTGAGGGCTACTCCGTGACGAGGATGACCTCCGCGGTTGCAACATTCCCCTATAATCTTTCTTCCGAGGTATGTTATCACTGAAAATAATTTCCAATTCTTCGATTGTTTTGCCCTTAACTCGGAGCAAGTCACCGAAGCCATTTAGGTTCTTGCCCACATCGATTGCACTCACAATTTGCACATTGATATGTTCTTGTCTCATCAGTTCCAGGAATCGTTCACAACCCTTTAGAGTCTCCAATCTGACCATTACATCCCGATAGGGCACAGGCCAATCCATGCCCGCTTGATCCTTCTTGCCCTTAGAATACTCTAGGAGGGAATGACATAGTCTTCTCAAGTATTTTCGGTCTTTTTGAAACAGCAGATTGCCTTTCCTCAAAAAGCTACAAGCTGCCACATTCCAGGATTTGCATACCAATCTGCAACTTCGAACCCATTCTGGTTCCTCCGCCGATTCAAATATTCGGATGAGCACCTACGTCACGATATATGTAGAAATAGTCTTTATAATACGACAAGGTCAAAACAATTTATTCACCACTGACAAAGTTAATGAATGATCAATAGGCAACGCATTAATTCATGCTTTTTACGAGAGAAATCGATGTTTCAGTAGTCGGGGATAATTTCATTAAAATATAGGATATTGATTCCGTAATAAACGGTAATGCCAAAGAAATATAGACATAATTCAACATAGCGTCGTTTAAGAATTGTCACTTTACATTTACATCCCAATGAAATTAGGCATTAAAAAAATGTTCAACTTTACCAATTCCGGGAAATTTCCTAATGTAGCTTCTTCTCCATTTCTTTCTTCCTTAGAAAAAGTCTCAGGGTCATTTCCACCACTCGTCGACCGCTTCATCTTGGTCGAATGTCGGCGTCAAATGTTGTTAAATACTCTTCAATGGGGCGTCGTATTAAACAATATTCTTCGCGTATCGTTTTTCGTTGTTCTACTTCTACTTCTAGCAACAATTGTATACCACACGGAATGGGAACAAAGCCTCATGTACTCACGGGGACCGACATGAATTGATCATACGTAGTTACGTATGATCGTAGATACGTAGTCGAAGTTACTTTCTATATTTATGAATAATTATCCCCTTCAGATTTATGCTTTGGCTGCGTAAAGTGGGTTGAAATTGCATAGTATCATAATCTTAATCTTAAAAGCGTTTATGCTTTGCGGTACATTAACTAAAAAAAAGTTCTGCTCGTAAGATTTTGCTTCGTAATGCCTTTGTTTTCAATAGAGGAACACTTATAATCATGTTCACATTTCAATCAATTTAAGTTTTCCGGTTGGTCATCATGGTATAGGAAAGGAATAATATGTATGTAGAAACTGCATGAGTCAAATATATGGATAACATATTTATTTGATTGTTTATTATTGAAATAGCAAGACTTTTTCCCTTGCAACAAATGGGATTTGTATAGATATAATGTTTCTTCGTCTACAATAAATTTTAACTAGACTCTGAATCAGAAATAATCTAACTATTATACACAAAAGATTGTTTACGCCGTAATCTTCACACAAAATTTAAAAATGTGCACTATATATGTATACATATATATGAACTTGAAAGTTTCGTACATAATATTTATATATATATATGCATATTATATATATATATATATTGTAGAAATAATACAGGTAACAATTATTTATACAGCTTGTTATCAATTATATATGGAAAAAAATATTTTGTCCACCACTTTTTCCGTGCATTTGTCAATGCATCATTGTCATATACCTAAATACAAATACAATAATATGCGCTATCATAAAACCCTTCTGTGCAATGCAGGGCTTTTTAACAACTGTTGTCACATAACACGTTTTCCGTAATAATAACAAACAAAAAGTATTGACTTTTGTAAACATTCACAATAAAGCATAATAACAAAAACTTAAATAGTTTCCTGCTGCAGGTAATTATAGTAAAAGAGTAAGTAAGACAAGGATGGACTTATATATTGCCCACACCCCACAAATTTTGATGCCCTCACAATCAGCGTAAGGAAAAAATACCGCAATAAAACTCTTAATTGGTTCATTCTAAAACGATCGTAATTTTCTAATATTTCAACATGTTTGCGGCTTCTGAATATATTACCACACTTTCATGAGAAATCCTAATAACCGACTTTGGTTACAAAATTCTTCGTAAGAATAATGCAACACGGCAGCTAGTAACAACTTCCACCTTCAAGGAGAAAACACATTTTGTACAAAGAAGATTTCACGTTTCCTGTCTGCGTAATCATTGTAAGATACTAAGTTGTCCATATCTTAACAAAACTATATTATGAAATACCCTAATATAATAACGTTCCTATTCCATTCCGTAATAACCAACTCTTACCGTACATTGTATGTATTATGCTTGTGATAATCCATTGATTTTCATAGTACTTTCAACTTTTCTCCAACCTTACATATTCAAGGCGTCGAGGCATCCTATTTTTAAACTATTAACCTTGCTGTGCTAATGAGAAGTAATACATTTGTTCCCACGTATTCAGCAAATAACCGCATTATAGATATCATTTGGTGCCTTAAAAAGAGTTAGAAAATCATGTCTATTCTTATTCTATTATTTACGCCTAAATTACTTAATTTGTATTTCTATAACATAGTTACGGTACAGGTAAATTTACGCAGCAGAAACTACTAAAAAGGAAGAACGTTTACTTTTGGGAATCTTGTAATCCTACCCTAATAAAGGGTATAGTATTAAAAAATTAAACATACAGAATTAGAAGTACAAATTACCTCTGTAATTTTCAATGGAAAAACAGAAAGGTTTCCCTTACAAGAATAGAGGATAACAAATTTGTTTTCCTGCTCTGGTATGACAAAAATCACTATGTAGAAGACGGAAGATATTTTCATCGTAATATTTTTTTCTGGCATAAAGTTGTGACTCTTTTGTAATCGCTTCTCTATAATTTCACGCTTTTTATAGATTAAATATTAATTCATCCACTGGCGACAGTTCGGAGCGCCACAAAAACATTGGATTTTGTGCTGATCATCTTCGAACTCGAACTTATAATCATATGCTAATTCTTCTCCCCGGGAGATTCTGCGATTTGAAAAAATTATTATTCTCCATTCACGATCAACTTCCAGAGTTTCAGCAACACAATTGGGATTGCACGAATGGTTGATATAACGAGCTAAGCCCCCACACAATGTTGCATCTATAACTCGATCTTCATCCACACGAAACATGTAAATTCCACGGTTCTAAAAAACAACATTGAATTAGTATTGAAATTATCGAATATCCATTGTTTATTCCAACGGAGGTCGTGAACTAGATACAAATTTTATTATACAAGAATACATGTATAATACCTGGGCTTCATATTTCTTCTCCCTTAACTCTGCAAGTTCCGATCGGATAATTTCTCCAATATATTCAATAACCATGGTATGCTTTTCAATATCACGAGCAGCATACAATCCCAACCCTTGAATCTTCGACCTTAATATAAACAGAGTTTAAGTGTAAATATTACGAGCACATTCATAAGGGAAGTATACATTAAAACCAGTACACCTAATTTCCAACATACCTTGCCAAATACACGTTGTTCCTCCAATCCTGCTTCATTTTTTTGTACTGTGAGGATTTCGAATGAACGAATTGTTTTAAATAAGGACTAACTGCCTCGCTTGACGATAGTCCCGAAGGAGAGGCAATGGCAGAAGAAGTTCGGGAAGAACCACCAGTTCTTTGAGTGTGAGGTCGTTTGAAATGTGTTCTAAGTTTAGGTTCAGATCTAGCACAACCCGTGGGATTTATTGCCAAAGGCAATTCCAACAAAGGATTCCGACCATACTTGAAGTTATAGTCTGTTAATGTTTCAATCCCCGGCAGAGACTCCAATACCTGAGAAAATTAGTTTGCAATTAACATTTACACATTTAATTTGTAATCACGGTAACATAAAATAATCAATAAAGACTAACGTAGCACTTACCCGAACTATAGCTGGTTCCGTCAGTCCAAACAAATCTTCTCCGGTAATGTACTTAGGAAAAACTTTTATACTATTGCTTTGATTTCTAAGCTTTGCAATCAAATCAAGCACCTGATGCCATGCACCCTGCGCAGTGGAAGATTTGATCACAACTTCTTTGGTCCCTTCTTCCTGAGGTGTAATACGAAACTCTGGCTTCCCTTCAACTTCATGGATCGAACAAATATACTGGCATCTTTTATTGGAACGTTTCATACTCCAATAAAATCGAACCTAATTGAAACGAAAAAGTGTAATAATTATAATTACAAAAAAAATCTATTAATACACATGATCATTGAAGAACTTACAATTTTGTAGCCTATGGGGTAAATAAAATTCACAGTATGAAAATTTTGGAGCTGATGAGGCAGTAGTTGTCCAACGCTTAAAAATATGAGCGAGCCCACACGCAAAAGATGATGTTGATCTGCATGATGCATAACAGCTGCAACTTGACGATTTTCATCTCTATGCACATACACACGCCGGAAGACGGACAACGTAGTCAGCTCGTTGTCTTTTTCTCCTTTGGGTACATGAGCTGAACAAAACACAGTCTGGAAAAATAAGCAACATTAACCATTATATCAAGAGACACATTTTAAAGTGATTATGCTAAAACCTTCCTCATTTGTATTGGTTGACTTCCATACCTTATTTTTGTAAAAAACGCATCCTTCCTTGACGGCGCACCCAAGGTGATAAACGGAAGAACACCTAGTTTTGAAGCATTTCACTGTTGCGCCTCTTTGTTTACAAATTATGCACGTAAGAACTAAGCTTTGCTTTAATGCAGGTTCAACATTCATTAAAGCGCCGTTCTCTGTTTCGTAAACTTCCTCAGACCACAAAGCACAATTTAGATGCACCCATTTGTCCACGTCGTAATTTAATAACCTGAAACAAAGTGAGGACCAAAAGCCACAATTAAAAATATGTTCGTGGCGTCAATAGATACTGCTGTACATCAATCGCATTATAATTAATGTGCGTGGTCATGTTTACAAACGTAACACCCCCACAATAATGTCTGATTACAAATGTAAACACATACGAGAGTGCATATTGCCGACATTTGTACGCGAAATATTAACGTAACGCATGCGCATATAATGTTTACATATCATATTGTTATATTAATAAGTTCATAAAAGTATACTACTGTGAGAAAAACAAAACTACCAATTAAATTTTTTTTTGCAATTAAAAATAAGATAGCACACCTTCCAGGTCCATCCGAAATTCCATCGCCAATCTGGTGACAAAATTTACATTTTCGAGCATCCTCAGGCATTTTCGGGGGGAGCACAGTGATTTTCATACGAAATAGCATCTACAAACATACAAAGAGTAACTGTGTAAATGATGAGGTTCATTACACTTAAGTGAAGTTTCAAATTACATTCCACAAACCTCAGTCATTTCTTTTTCTGTTGGCTTTTTGTATTTCGTTTGATGGTTTGCAAAACCAGAACGACCAGGGGCCCACTTCTTGTACTTCACACCCTTCCATTTCTTACCAGATGTGTCACCTTCTTCCTTAACTTTGATGTCCGCAGGGAGTGGTCGCTTGAGTTTGTTATCTTTAGGAGTTTCAGTCGTAGGTGGTTCAGTGCCAGTCTTAATCGAAACGGCCTGTATTAAAATTGAGTGTCACAATTATTTCCAAATCGACAAATTATTAATGCGAAGCAACAATGCCTGCCCACCATTCGTGTGGCTTCCGTTTTTTTAATCATTAGCATCAAAAAGTACTAATTTTAAGTTAAGGGAGAGCTGGACCGAAACTGGCATTATTATCAGACTGTTATTGTTATTATTATACGAACAGTTCTCAAGGCTGTTACAGTGAAAAAAATCAAAAACAGAAGTTTTGTCTTACATTGGGCTTTTCTTTAACTGATTTCAATATCTCAGGGTCGTACAAAGTCACTTTACTGTCCTTCACGAGCAGATTATTCGTCTCGCACTTAACTACTCCCTCATCCCCTTCACTTGGATGTTTAACTACTGCCCCAGCCTGTCAAACAGTATATGTTTATTATGTATAGTTGACTTTTCTTTATCAAAGGTGCTCAAAAACATGCAAAAAAACGCGGGAGATACCTATAAGGCAACGAAATTATGTAGTATTACGTGAAACGAAATAATGAAAAGGGTAAGTCTCAATATTCTACCTCTAGGTTTACAGTTTCTAAAAGGTACGAATTAAAAGCGGGCATCGTTGCAGTCAATTCACCATACAACAAACCATAGATATTCAAAGACGGACAAAAAAGTGAAACGAAAATGAAAAAATGAAGGAGTAGCAGCAAGTATTGTTTAAGAAAATTGAAAAATAGTTTGTACCTTTTCCTCTGATGGAAGGTTGACTCCATGGGTCATGGCGTACTGCATGAAACACGTCGTACTACAAAAGTATAATTCATCCGATTCATCTAGTATATCATTAGGGGAGATACCCGGCAAATCTCGAAGTTTCTTCCGAATGATGTTATTTAGTACAACGACGTCACAATGACGACAGAATTTTGCTGTTCCATTCAAAATGCTCTGGATATCCACTATCTCTTTTCCATCTTTACCCTTATACGTATACAATCCGAGTTTTTGACTGGGTGGCGTTATCGTCCTTTCAACAACTTGGTACACTTGAGGAGCGGATATTGAGAGAACATTTGCTAAATTTCTCAAAACTCCCCCAATATCTTCAGCCGCATTAGAAGACAAGGTCAAAGTTACGGTAACATTTCCGGTGTCTTTCAGCGGTGACGCAGCTCCTGAAACTTGTCTAGCTTTCATCACGTACGTTTCCGGTACTGTGCTAATATTTTCCTTATCCTGAAACAATGAAGTGCAATCAGTGTCATTAACTGAAGACATATCTTGAATTAAAAAAGAATTTATAGACACATGACATCTGCCAAGAACTTAAATGAATTACAATATCATCGGCCAATGGCTTCGGTAACTGCTCTGCATGTACAGGTCTGATGGGAATGGGAGCAAATATAGGTATAACTGGCGAATCTCGAAGATGCAACTGCCTTTCGTCGTCGTCTTCGTCGATGAGTTTTAGTCCTATTTCAAGAATAGCCGATTTATCGTAAAAACATATTTCCTTCAGGTCTGAAGTTCGAATTTATTTTCCATCACGTCTTCGACGTGGCTCTACTACTGCCACGCAAGTCCAACACGAACAATAGCACAACGTGTGAATGTTAAGCGGGTGAGTGGATTAAGTTCGCCATCATATTAAGGCGAGCAATGACAAAATGTGCAACCACGAAATAACTACAGCGACGAGCACTTTACACATCAGACAGATAAAATAGGCAAATCAGGCTTATTTAATTTGAACAACGCCACTCATTCTCAAGACGGCAAAAACTTGCAGTAGGTAACGTACAACAGAAAATAATACGACGCAAACGAAAAAGGCGTACTATCAACCCAACCACCAACCCATTCAAAGAACCGTCTACTACTTCGTATAAGCCACACCAATATCAAAGAAAACATAAACCCAATGCGAAAAAAGCACTTACAAATTAAAACAAAGCCAAATGTTATTTACCTTTACCGTTATTGAAGTAATTAGGAACACAATCCCAGGAAGACCACGAATACATAGGAAAAACCAAGGAGCTACGTGAATTCAATCCAAGCGAAAAAATGCAATTGCAACAACGTTAAAATTATTAAGCTCATAAAGCAAGTCCACGAAATTCCGTAATGTAACCAGCATCGTTTCACCCATTTATGGTGCTTGAGAACTGCAAAAGCTACGAAATCCAAAGCCCTTAGAAGTAAATTACCTGGATACATATTCGAGCTTTCCATGACGCATTCCGGTGACGACGAACTAACAATCGTGTCAGGCGTATCGGTTTCTCTAAACGGTGTAGGGCTTCGGCTATTTGGGAAGAATTTACTTCCTATATAAAAACGGGCACACAAAATACAGAAAAGTTATATCAATCTGTCGTTATGAAATGTATACAAGGCAAGTGTACGAAAGACCATGCATAATTCTAAACTTTAAATAACACTAGTGCAGGAAGTAAACGCACCCGGCCATCTGCACACTTTAGCAACTAGCAGGTTTTATTATTCATTCACAGTATTATTTTCTGAAAAAAAGTGCCATCATCAAGCTTAGGCTTTAACCCTCTGATTAAGGAGAGTCTGCCAGATGCAGCTTAGAATGAAATGTCGGGGTTATACTTACGGAATCATATTTTAACCAATTAATTTCTCGGTCTATTACATACTACATCTGTGTCTAATCTTTACGCAACACTAACTGTAACCATTTTACAAAAAATCCTTTGTGCCGTCAGGGGATCAATACCGTTACTCGGTGTTTGGTTGTATAGCTATTTAACTTGCGAAGGGGGTTACCTGTGCTGGTTAGTTAGAGACACGTTTCTTACATATTAGCCTAGAGACATATTTCTTTGTCATTCGCCTAGCATTGATAGTGCATTTACAGTA
>JAQGBT010000973.1:0-38004 GCA_034698585.1 Disparrhopalites patrizii | reverse complement strand
AAATACAGAGAGAGAAAAAGAGACAAAAATAAATACAGAGAGAGAAAAAGAGACAAAAATAAATACAGAGAGAGAAAAAGAGACAAAAATAAATACAGAGAGAGAAAGGGGGAAACATGAAATACAGAGAAAGAGAGACCGAGAGAGAACGACAGAGAGAGAAAAAGAGTGAAAAAAAATGCAGAGAGAGAGAGAGAGAGAGGAGAGAAATACAGAGAGAAAGGGACAGAGAGAGAAAGGGTGAAAAAAAGAAATTCAGAGAGAGAGAAACAGAGAGAGAAAGCGAGAAACACAGAGAGAGAATGAGAGAAAAACGGAAATACAGAGAGAGACAGATAGAGCGACGCAGAGAGAAACAGAGAAGTAATTAGAAAGAAAGAGAGACAGAGAGAGAGAATTAGAGAGACAGAGAGAGAATTAGAGAGAAAGAGAGAGAGACAAAGAGAGAGTAGAGAGAGAGAATTAGAGAGAAAGAGAGGGAGACAGAGAGAGAGGAGAGAGAGAGAATTAGAGAGACGGAGAGAGAAAGAGAGAGAAAGAGAGAGACGGAGAGAGAAAGAGAGAGAAAGAGAGAGACAAGAGAGAGACGGAGAGAGAGAGACAAGAGAGAGACGGAGAGAGAGAGAGAATTAGAGAGAAAGAGAGAGAGACACAACTATACAGGGACAGAGAATAAGAGGAAAAAAGAGAAGAACGACGAAGAAGGAGATAAAAGATCTAATTACGACACCAAAAAAACTTTCATCAGGCAAGGAGACAAGCAAAACGTGAGGAAAACAGTGATAGTAATTAGTTAACCGCAGATATCTCCATTGTTTGGAAATAATTATATCATTGTTGTTGTCTATTTCTCTTTTTGACTGTTCGAGAGTTAAAATAATAATAATCATCCCCAAAAAAACCAGAGGGGGAAGTGACGGTCTCATAACGATGCATGTCATGCTGCGTGAGTTTTTCTATACATTTAAACACTTTTTGTTGACAACCGGAGATAGATTGAGACCTCCAATTTTTTCTACGTAAAATGATTAGTTGATTTTTATCCCGTACATAAAACAGTGTTATATATGGCTGTGCGTGAATGTCAAACACGTAAAAAAGTGTATCTATGTAAATATAGTTTTTTTAGGGAATTTTATTTAATAACTGCACCGTTAGGTTTAAAGGCAATGACACAGGATTTGCAGACTTTCGAAAATTTGCATATTTGCGTTTCTTGCAAAATTGCTTTCCCCATAAATTCCTTCATCGATTGCCATCATCTCCACCTTGTTTTTCCGAAGGAGATAATAATAAACTTTTTATACATTGTTTTCTATAAATTGGATGACAATTTTCCCTTTTGTTTTTTTTACTCACTTTCCTTTCACTTCTTTGTTATTGCCACTTTTCGCTTCACCAAAGTATAGAGAGTGGGATAAAAAAAATTGTTTATTGGTGGTTTTTTCTTTGCCGTGACAAATTGAACTAGAGTAAAATAATAAGAGTGACAACATGAGACAATATGATTTCTTCCTGTTGTGCACAATAATACGTTCTAGAAATAATGATGGAAAACAATTACTGTAATAGTGATGGAGTGATCATCATCGTGATGATGTGCAGAAGGCGTGAGAGAGGCGGGTAATTGAACAATATGCTACAATTTATTATTAATTGGGGGGAATTCGAACGCCTTTGGCTATTCAGCATAACACCAACAGATATAACAGATAAAAGGTATAGCAACTGAGATGGTGACAGATAAAAGGGGACATGAGAGAGACACTCAGAATGAAGGAGAGCGTCCGATTAGGAAAGACGGATATCAAATTATTTCTGAAACAAAAAGAGATCGAAAGCGAGAAAGTGACGGAGATGGCGAAAACGGAGAAATGTATTGGATGGAAGAATATATGAGAGAGAGAGAGAGAGAGAGAGAGAGAGATTGGCTAGAAGCAAAGAGAGACAATTATAGTTATAGCGAGAGAGAGAGAACGCAAGTTAGCAAAGAGCGTAAAAGAGAAAAAGAATATGTAACTAGAACATGATAGAGAGTGCCAGAGACACAATGGCCAGGAAGAAATAGACGAAAAAGGGAGACAAGAACATCAAGATAGACAAACCATACGAGAAAGAGAGAGAGAGACCAAAAGACAAAAAATAACGAAAGAGAGCAAGATAGAAAAAATTACGGAGGAGAGCAAGAGAGAAAAAATAACGAGAGAGAAAAAGTAACGAGAAAGCAAGACAAAAAAAATTGCATAAGATAGATGAAAAATAGAGAGAGAGAGCGAGAGAAAAAATAATGAGAAAGAGCGAGAGAAACAAATATTAAATGAGAGCGAGAGGGGAAAATAACGAGAGAGCGTGAGAAAAAATGTCGAAAGAGATAAAATAATGAGAGAGAGTGACAGAGGAAAATGACAAAAAGGGAAGGTAGAGAAAAGAAAGACAATATCTAGAGACGGAGGGAGAAAATGGTAAGAGAATAAAGAGAAATGAAGGGAATAAAGGAAAAGAGAGAAATAAAAGGGGGGAAATTCAAAGTGGGAGAGAGAAAGACACAGAAAGAGAGGCAAAGAGAGAAAAAGAGAAAGAGAGAGAGAAAAAGAGAGAAGGAGAGAAGAATTCAAGACAGAGATAGAGAGAAAGCGAGAGAAGGAGAGAGAAAATGAGAGAGAAAAAGAGCGAAAAAGAGAGAAGAATTCAAGACAGAAAGCGAGAGAAAGAGGGAGAAAGAGAGAAAGAGAGAGAACAAGAGAGCAGAATTCAAGACAGAGTTAGAGAGAAAGGAAGAAAATACAAGATGGACAGAAGGAGAGGAAAATGCAAGATAACGACCAAAATATTGAATGCAAGCGTACGAGAAAGACGGATAAGTGAAGAGAGAGGGAGAAAACTGAAAAATATGGAAAAAGAACGAAAGACGGAAAGAGAGAGAGAGTGAGAGAGAAATTTAATTTGATTGGATCAAAAACCAATTTTGTATATATTTTTTTCCTTTGCAGTACAACGGAAGTTGTTACTTGTTCGATTGCGGCCCATTGGAACATCTGCACTGTCAATTCACGGAGCAACCCCAGCACATGAGTGCCATTCTACGTCGGAGGGACTTACTTACCAACTTGAATCGGCATGAGACTGAATTGAGTCAATTACGGTAAGCCCATCATGTTATTAGGATTCTTATTTAAACCATTATTTAAATCATACGTATGCTTCTCTCAAGTATATCCCTACAAAATCCATTTCCCTTTCATTTTCCCTTTCCCATATTGTACATCATTCCTTTTTTTTATCCTCGTACTATTCACATTACACCCAGGGAAAGCTCAAGCCTCCCTGTACACCTGCAATTTGTATCTATATACGTGTACGTGTAGGTAATTGCATGCACTATTTTGCTTATTTGCTCATGCAACGTGTAGGACACTTGAGACTAACGAGTTAAGCAAGAGTCAGAATGTGTTTAGAATGCAATTAGAAATTACCGCATGCGATTCTCTTTTAATGCACACAATTGCCATGTTTTGTAAATGTGACTTTGTCTTCAGGAAATGTCTAGTTTAGCGGTCGGTACTTGATTTTTGAAAAGAGGGAAAAAAATTTCTAATTTGTTTTCTTATAGATACCTTTCCCCCATTAAGGACTATAATTAAATGCTCGAATCTTCACTACAATAATTTTTATAGGGGATTTTCTATACGTAAGTAGCTATAAGTACAGCATTGTCCCCCATCCGCGCCTTTTCTCCGTTTAAGATACCGTAAATACAGGAGGTACATACGAGCACAAATCGGATTAAGTCCACCTTTCACCAATTATTTTGAGTATACCCAGCTTTCCCTTGTATCTTCTGTTAACTCACGTCTTGCGGATTTTGAATTAAAATGTGTACGAATTACATTTTTGCTCCTGCACAATTCCCCGTAAAAATGTGGACTTATCCCCGTTTGTATTCACAATTCATATGTACAGATGCATTACAAGTTTTACAGACATCCCCTCCCTTCTTGTCATTGCAGTGAACCCAAAAAAAAGAGGTTGTTGACAACCTCGCGGAACAAGGAGGAAGAACAAAGGGATAATCGTATAAAAAATACATTCGTGTACAAAAAAAAACTCTTGTACCATACAAAAAAAATATCATCCAAGAAAATGATGTTGAAATGATCTTAAATTATCCTTTTTTTTCTGTCATAAAAGACTGCGTTTGAGGGTAGGGTGGGACCCTGTAACGATAATTCTTTTGTGTTCAAAACATTTTTTATTATTATGTTTCTCTATGCATCTTCTCCGTTTTCCTTTTTGCTCAAAAAAGACCAACCAACCTTTTATTTTCTTCCCTAAAATAAAGCTTTTTTTCATTACAATAAAACTGCTTATGTATTTTTGCGAAAATACAACCCTTTTTTTGCTATAACATAACTCGTTGTTTGCTAAAATATGACCATGTTTTTGCTAGAGTGTAGCCCTTTTGTGCTAAAATACAACCCTTTTTGCAACAATATAACACTTATGCTACAATATAAACTTTTTTGCTCAAAACTTACCTTTTTTGCTGAAAAATAACCCTTTTTTGCTGAAAAATAACCATTTTTTGCTGCAATACAGTCATCTCTCTCTATAACGGTGTAGCAACAAGCACCTACATTTTAGACATTATAGAGAATGACCAGTATAAGGAATAAAACAAAATCGTTACAGAGGAAAACATGTAATGGCGGGGAATTCAAAATGAAATAAAATCCATTACAGGGAGATAAATATGCGAAGGCGGGGCCTAAAACCGTTATACGGAGGCAAGTTACAGAGAGAATTGACTGTATAACGTTTTTTGCTAAAAGATAACCCCCTTTGTTTTCTAAAATATAACCCTTTGTTTGCTTAAATATAACCCTGTTTTTGCTATAATGTAGCCCATTTGTGCTAAAACACAACCCTGTTTTGCAATAATATAACCTTTTTTCTACAATACAATCTCTTTTTCTACAACATATCCTTTTTTGCTTAAATATAAACCTTTTTTGCAGCAATATATTACAGCAATAAGCTCAGATACAACCCTTGCTCTACTAAAATAAAGCTCTTTGTCTGTAAATATTTCCCACAGAGCGTCGGACGTGTCGGAGAACAACAAAGGGATGGCTCCATTGGGGAATACTAACGGCAACCTGATGATGGGCTCTCCTTCCCTCATTAGCAACAATCACAACAATAACCCAAGTCTCAACAATGAGCAGCTGAGGATTTTTGTAGGAGCCGGTGGGCCAGAGTCAGGAGTCACCCCAATTTTGCAAACCACGACGACTCTCCCTCCCCCTCAGATCTTGCACCAGCACCTTCCCCAGCAGCCTCAGCCGCCCCAGCCACGCAATCTCATGTTGGAGAGTGCAAGTAAGCTTCATTTTCATTTCAGTAATCTTCATTTTTTAGGATCAACATTCATTTTTTAAGCACTTCATAATTCATATAGAATTTCCCCCAATTATGACACCTTCCCATTACCCTTTTAATTCCCTGATGAATTCCTCTTCCAAAATTTAATCACAGAATCACTCGTTTTGTGATGGCTCAATAATTGGGAATTAAAAGCCTTTTAATTCCTCGGCAAAATTTCCTGGAAATCAGCCCTTTCTTTTGTGTGTACTAAAAAAGGGAATGAGCTAAGGAAGGCACATTTACATTTGTAATTAATTGATTTCAATTAAAAAGTCGTTGAACACAAAAGTCTTTTCAAGCTTCAAGTGACAAGTGACTTTTTCCTTGTCACAAAAGGGTCAAAGGAACGTTGGGAAAGGGAAAGCATGGGGATATTTGTTGTTTTACATATGCATAATAAGCATCTAATACATTATTACGTATGAATATAGTATATATGTACATACGCGTATATACCTGAATATATGTTTAAATGCTCATTTACACCTAAATACGTACGTTCATTTCCCATTCAATTTACTTTGGGGGAAGATTGGCAGGGGAGATCGAGAAGAGCCGTTTTGACGTGCCGGACAGAGAATTTCAGGGATGCCTTTGATAATTATAATTTGCCCCTATAAAAACATCCACCGTCCACATATGTACATTTGTATGCATATGCACATAGCTTGACAAGGGTTCCCCGTAATTAATTAGTATACATATGTACATATATATGTGTATCTCCTCCTCCCCACAAACCATCCTCAAAATCCCCTTATCTTTTATATGTCATGGTTTAATGGAAGATTCATGTCCAACCACGCCAATGTTGACTTTCGCCCGATGCTACCAGCATGTACATATCTATATATGTACATACATTTGCACGTATATCCATATTTTCTCCGGTATAAATTGCATCTGCAAATATGTTCATGTCTCCAATGTGTGTAAACCAATACCATAGAGTTACTATAGTGGTTTTGAAATGCAAAATACGGGCTTCATATATGCATCCAAAACGGGATTTTATCTCCTGGCTCGGGGAATGTTTTGACAATCATGGGGAAGCCGTAATGCGCTTAACCCGCTTGGCATATTCCCTTCTTATCGTTGGTGCACTTCTCCGGGATAAATGTTGGTTTGAGTATGCACACATATACATACATATATGTACATATATTTATAGTTATACATAATTATGCATATGTATGTTCGTATCTGAAGATACGGGAAGTTAAGCAAATAGCTTTGACGCTGTCTACAAGAAAGTGCCTGGGGCGGTTGGTGTTAATTAAACATTCGGAAAATGCCGCCTCACTCTACGCTTAATTAAAACGTGGAAAGACGGACAGAGCGAGAGAAAGAGAGAGGAAAGGAAAGACAGAAAGTGAGAGAAAGAGAAAGAAAGTGAGAAAGTGAGAGAAAGAGAAAGAAAAAAGAGAGAGAAAGAGAGAAAGTGAGAGAAAGAGAAAGAAAAAAGAGAGAGAAAGTGAGAGAGAGAGAGAAAGAAAAAAAGGGAGAGAAAGTGAGAGAAAGAGAAAGAAAAAAAGAGAGAGAAAGAGAAAGAATGAAAGAGAGAAAGAGAAAGAAAAAAAAGAGAGAGAAAGAGAAAGAATGAAAGAGAGAAAGAGAAGTATTATTTCAGAGTTTCCCGGAGTGGCGGGAATAAAAAGCCCTTTGAAGTACTTGCAGCCATCGGTTCCTGTGTAATGTTTTTGTTTTTGTGTGTGAGAGAATTTATTTGTTTACTCCGAAGCTCTTCTTTGTCCTCCTGCCTCTCCTCCTCCACGGAATCTATTTCCTCCCATATGTGGTTTACCCACGAATTACTAAGCTTTCCGGGATTCCCACCGTCTTTTTGTGATGTCCCACAAATAAAAAGGCAAAGTGCCGTGTTTGGGAAATAATCTGGCGAGACACAAGAGAGAGAGAGAGAGAGAGAGAGAGAGAGAGAGAGAAAGAAAGAAAGAGAGAGAGAGAGGGGGGGGAGAAAGCTCGTCTAAATCTTGTGTTAAAACCACTTACGTGGAATCAAATTAACACGGCAGAGAGAAAGCCAGACGGACGGGTAGACACGAGTAAAAGTTTGCTGAGCGTGTGCTCTTGCCTTTTTAATTTATTACGGTCCGTCTCCCCTTTTTCATCTCGGTGTCTTCCGCACCCGGAGAAAAAGGGAATGGTGTTTCCTGGAGGGCGTTTCTGCGTATATGTAAGTACACAGATAAATAGTGGAGGAATGAAAAACAGATAAAATGAGCAACTTCCACGGAAATCACGTGAGGAGGGAATTGAAAGAAAGGAGAGCGGCTTCTTGGTATTACAGTTGTCCTCAAATATTTCCTAATTAGTATTGCCGGAGATGAAGGAATTCGTTCGCGATTCTTTTGTGCTCTCCTGTCTACCTTTTCATTTGGCCTTTGTCACTCGTCTTCCAAGACAATTTCCTGTGCTTACACAAACAGCACTGGTAGTACTTTCCTACTTTTCAGAAGTTTCTGATTGTTGGAGTTCCAGGAAACTGGGACGGAGCATGGAACCTTTGAGAAATCGGTGATTCCATGAAAAAGCGGAAGGAGTGGAGCAACAATGAGACAGGGAGATGTCAAAAGAGAGGCAACGAAAGAAAGGAACGATAGAGAAAGAAGGAGAGGAAACAAAAGAAAGAAAGAAGGAGCAACAGACGAGGGAGAAAGAGAAAGAAAAAATAAAACTAAGGACCAACAGAGAAAGGAAGAACGCGAAAAAAGGAGAGAGAAAAAAGTAAAAAATTGAGAAAAATGGAAAGAGGGAGGGAGAAAACAAGAAAGAGCGAGGAAAAAAGATGAAGATAGAGAAAGTGAGGGAAACAAAAAAGATAGGAGAAAGAAAAAGGGAAAGAATGAGAGATATAAAAAGAAAGAACGACAGAAAGCATACAGAGTGATACAAAAAGAAAGAATGATAGAGAAAAATTGAAAGACCGAGAGATAAATGAGAGATAGAAAATGAAAGACAGAGAGAATTACAGGGGAAAATCGAAAGAAAGAGAGAAAAATAGAAACAAAGAGAGAGAATGAGAGAATTACAGGGAAAAATCGAAAGAAATGGAGAATTAGAGAGAAAAACGAAAGAAAGAGAGAACTAGAGAGAAAAACGAAAGAGAGAATTAGAGAGAAAAACGAAAGAGAGAATTAGAGAGAGAAACGAAAGAGAGAATTAGAGAGAAAAACGAAAGAGAGAGAGAATTAGAGAGAAAAACGAAAGAGAGAATTAGAGAGAAAAACGAAAGAGAGAGAGAATTAGAGAGAAAAACGAAAGAGAGAGAGAATTAGAGAGAAAAACGAAAGAAAGAGAGAATTAGAGAGAGAAAATAAAGAAAGAGAGAATTAGAGAGAGAAAAATAAAGAAAGAGAGAATTAGAGAGAGAAAAATAAAGAGAAAGAGAGAGGGAGAGAGAAAAATCGAAAGAAAGAGAGAGAATGAGAGAAGCTAAAAAAGCAAAAGGAAATTCACAGACCATCTGCTTCATTCTCATCTTTGCCATTCTCATACATTGAAGGAAGAAAAAATCCGACATTTTCACGTGATTTTCCTTTTCATTCGCCCAAGGATGGATGGCTGGATTTATTCACCAGATTGCACTTGTCCCTATAGACACCTATGTACATCCACGTAGCACTTGTGCATACAATTGGGTGCATCAATATACACATGTACACCCCGCCCTTCCAGTAGGAGGAAGTTGATCCATTAAATTATAACCGTTGTATTTGTCTGGTAATAACCACGTGCGCAATTCCCTGTCCCCGTTTGCCTCAGTTACTCCATGTATTGGTGGCCAGGAAGAAAAAAATCGGGGTTTGAATTTATGTGCGGACAAAGAGAGGAAAGAAGCTAATAGAGCGTATTCCCACTAATGGACATTAGGGAGTTTCCTATCGGAGGAAGGAATATGTGGGGCAGGAAGGAGCTTCATCTATTCCATCGGGTTTGACTTGGTGAAGACAGACGTGTTTGGATTCCTCTCTCTGCTCTGCATTATCCCATTACCGCTGACTCATATAAACTGGGCTACCAGATTTATTTGACGAGACTTCTTCTAACTCACATGGGATTTTTTTTTCTTTTTCTACACTCCAATTTCTCTCTTCCATAAATTTCTCTGGTTTGCTTTCTCTCCTCGTTTCTTATTTCTCTCTTTAGCCTTTAATTTTATAGCACTTCTTTATTTCCATATTTTCTCTTTTTGTTTCCCATTATTTGTCTCTCTTTTGATTTCTCTCTCTTTATCTCTCTTTTTATTTCCTTTCCTTAACTCTTCCTATTTCTCTCTCTTTGTCTCTCTTATTTCCTTCTCCTTGTCTCTTCCTATTTCTCCTCTTTGTCTCTCTTCCTAATTCTCTCTCTTTGTATCTCTTGCTAATTCGCTCTCTTTGTCTCTCTTCCTATTCCTCTGTCTTTGTGCCTCTCTTTTCCTTCTCTTTGTCTTTTCCAGTTCTTTTATACTTTCTTTTATTTTTCTATCCTCGTGTCACTCAATTTTTCTATTTTTATTTTTCTATTTCGTGTCTATCAAATTTTCTATTTTTATTTTTCTATCTCGCGTCTCTCAATTTTTCTATTTTTATTTTTCTATTTCGTCCCTCTCAATTTTTCTTCTTTTATTTTTCTCTCTTCGTGTCTCTCTATTTTTCTCTCTTTGTGTCTCCCAATTTTTTTTATATTTTTCTATTTCGTGTCTCTGAATTTTTCTCTTTTCATTTTTCTCTCTTCGTGTCTCTCTATTTTTCTCTCTTTGTGTCTCCCAATTTTTTTATATTTTTCTATTTCGTGTCTCTGAATTTTTCTCTTTTTATGTTTATCTCTTTGTGTCTCTCTTATTTTCTTTTTATTTCACTGTCTTTATCTCTTTTATTTGTTTCTACTCTTATTGGTGGCTCCCTTTCCCTCTCGATTCGTGTCCATTGCTTTATTTTTTCACGCGTCTCCCTGTTTTTCTCATTTTATTCCTCTCATTGTCTCTGTTTTGTATTTCTCTTCTCGATGCCTCTCTTTTGTGACTTTTTCTTTGACTCTTTTATGTTGGTGTGTCATTTTTTGACTCTCTCTGTGCTTATTTCTGTCTCTTTGGTATGTCTTTTCATTTTCCTTTCCTTGTCTCTCTTTTTAAATTTCTGTTTGGCTGTCTATCTTCCCCTTTTCTCTTTCCCGTTCTATCTGTTTTTTCTCTTTTCCTCGATGTCTCTTTCTTTTGTTCTGTTATCTTTTTTTGTCTCCCTTTATTTTTTCCCTTTTTACACTTTCATCCACCGTTTTTCTTTTTCTCTCTTTAGTAATGTTTTTCTTTTTTGCGTTTTGCTTGTTTTTCTCTCTTTCTGGTTATAATAATAATAATTTCTGGCTTCCCGGATATTTCCCTTGTTTTCTGTCTGATTTTCTCTCACTGTTTTTCTCCCTTTAGATTGCTGTATTTTTCTCTTTCTTTTCCTTTTTCTCTCTCTCTCTGCCTTTTGTCACTGTACCGCTCTGATATTTCTTCTCCCTCTCCAATTGTGTGATGCGTGTGTCTGCAAATAGTGTCCCAAGCATTGCCTAACAATACGTGTCCCACATATGTACACAGAGAGGCACAGAGCGACTGACTTCCGCTCAAATTGTAAAGGGAAAAAAAGCGAATGAAAAAAGGGATGCCATTTCACACCATTTCCCAACATGTGTTGGATCTGACTCTGTATCATGCATTATGGAAAAGGTTGAAAAGGTGGAAATCTCTCCTCCTGTGAAATCTAGAATTCCGCGTGTGTACAAGTAATCATCACCTTCCCTTTGTGTGAGACTCTCATCCCATATGATTCCAATCTGTCTGGTCTGGTGTAGGTTTTGCCAAAAAAAAAAAAAACAAGGTAGGAGCGGCACGACGGTGGAAGTTTCTGGGATTCGTAAAGGGCATTAATAGGTGTCTATTTTCATGGGGAAACATTCATTCCAACACGTGCAGGTGTTTTTTTTTTATATTTGTCTTCCAAGCTTTCGCTGACACATTCGAATCACTCTGAGGATGGTGTAAAGTTTGAAGGGAGCGTGGAGTAATGGGAATTTGAGGAATCTCATTTTTCAGGAGGAAGGAGCAATTTTAGGGAAATCTTTTTTTTTCTTCTATACTTCTTCTTTTCTACTTTCGAATTGGATTTTGATAAGGAATGTGTGTGGCGGAGTCATCATTTCTCTTTTCATTCCATTTTTTACTGGCATTTTGGTGCGATTTTCTCGAATTTCTGTTGACTCGGCATGTTTTTCTTCTGGGGACGCATCGACATTCTTGATCAGATGCTCTCTTATTGTCATCGTTTTACCTCCTACGTCGTGTTTTGATATTTGTCTTTGTTCCGCTCTTTTTCTCTCTCTTTCACTCTGATTGTCACTGGTTTCCTTTAGTTTCTCTATTTGTTCCGATTTTTCTCTCTTTTCCCCTCCTACTTCTCTCTCTTTCTCCTCTTTTAGCTCTCTCGTTTCCTCATACTGTCTCTCTTTCGCTCTTTTTCACTCTTTTCCTCATATAGACTCTCTTTCGCTCTTTTTCTCTCTCCTTCCTCTCTTTTTTCTCTCTTTTACTCATATTGTCACTCTTTCGCTCCTTTACTCCCTCTCTTTCCCTCGTTTCTCTCTCTCTATTTGCCTCTTTGTCTTCCTCCTTATTTGTAGCCATTTTTGTCTCGCTCTTCCCCAATTTTTTCTCTCTCTCTTTCCTTCTGTTTTTTTCTCTCTCTCTCTTTCTCCCGTTTTTCTCTCTCTTTCCCTCTTTTTTCTGTTTCTTTCTTTCCCTCTTTTTCCTTCTTTTCTCTTTCTATTTCTCTCTCTCTCTGTGTTTCCCTCTTTTCTCTTTCTATTTCTCTCTCTCTCTCTGTTTCCCTCTTTTTGCTCTTTCTTTCATTCCTCCTTTTTATTTCTCTCTCTCTTTTTGCCTCTCTCGAGCTCTCTTTTTTCTCTCAGAAATAATATTTCTCTTTTACTCTTTCTCTCTTTTGATCTCTCTTTTCCTCATATTGTTTCTCGCTCTTTCCTGTCTGTTATCAATCCTTATGCGTATATTATCCCAAGTTTTCCGTTTCTGCACGAAATCATGTCAACAACCAGTACATTTAAATGTGTTTTTCAAGAAAATCTTGCATCTTTTTGGACACCTCACGTCCATTTTATCAATTATCTTCCTTGTCTTTTCCGCACACGTAATACGACATTAATGGATTTTTTGTGATAGCATATCTAAACCTCACACAATAATTTGGAATGAAAACTCAGAAAACAACAAAAATTGGAGCTTTTATAGTAAAGGAAACGTAAACTTGCTTCAAAATCGTTTTGCTACGTCATACATACTTTACTTGTATTTTCTCGCTCCCCCCCCAAAAAAAATCACCAACATCCTATCGGTGAAGGCACGATTACTTTCATAGATAAATAACAGCGTAATTATTCCCCCTTGTATTCATTCCTATCCTGAGGCCCTTAAGAGACTGGGGGATGGTATGATGGCCATTAAACGTAAAGAGAAATTTGTATACACAGACGCAGGTTACATTGTAAATAGAAGAGGATTAAAAATGGTGCATTATGATAATGTGATGGATTGTAACGTCCTTGTTGGACACGAACAATAAATAAAACTCAAACATTGTGACACACATACAAATGGGGAAATATCCTCCATATGAGTTTCAATGGGTTGGAAAGGAAACATGTGCCTTCTATTTTAAAAAAAGATTTTTTTTTGGGAGTATTTTCCCATGACTTTCACTTGCTTTTGGGGGGAAATAGTGGAAATGTGGCCGAGGGAGAAGAGGCTGATAAAACTGTCGGGCGTGTGATTAAGTCGTAAGGGAGGCGAAAGGGATTCGCCTCCAAAATTGTTTCTGATGACCACCATCGTCACGCTCCCACAATCTTTTTTTTTCTGAGGAGAACATCCCTAATCATCCCCGGTAATTTATGGCCTGCGAGTGTGAGAGGGCAAGAGAGAGAAAGAGAAGGACAAAAACAAACGGAGCCAAATAGCTGGGAAACTTTAGAAGGAAGAGGAAGCAGGAAATAAAGTAAAACAATCGAGAAGATTCCAAAGATAGAAAACGGACTGGGGAAAAATGGCGACACGGGAAAGGAGACAAATCAAATGAAAGAATTAGAATTATACAAAAATTCTAAGAAAAGGCAGAGACAACAGGGGAAAGAAAGAATGGGAAATGGACGGAAGGAAATGGAATGAAGCAGCGAGAGAAATACTGAAAAGGAGAGAAAAAACGGGAAATACAGAGAAACAGAGAAAACAGAACTACAAATAATTACAAAGAGAGAAAAAGAAAGAAATATGAAGAAGAAGAGAGTACAAATATAAATAATGATAGAGTAGCGAAAGAGAGTGAGAAACAGAGAAAGAATAAAAAATCGAAAAAGAGTGAGAGAAACGAAGAGATGGAGAGCGGGAGAAATATGAGAGATACATCCGAGAGAAAAAAGTGCGAGACCGTGAGACAAGAAAAAACAGAAAGTAATAGGGAAAGTGAGACAAAAGGGAAGCAAAAGCTAGAAAGAGCGAGAGAGAGAAATGAAAATGAAACAAAAAAGACGAGAACGAAACGAAAAAAGAAAAAGGCAAAAGAGTGAGAGATAAAAGGCAAAAAAGAGACGGGAAAAAGCAAAAAATGAGAGAGAGAAAAATAAAAAATGGGAGTCAGAACAGGCAAAAAAGTGACGGAAAGAAGCAAAAATGGGGGAGAGAAAAATCAAAAAAGGGGAGAGAGATAAATCGAAAAAGTGACAGAAAAAAAGCAAAAAATGGAGAGAAAAAAGCAAAAAATGGAGAGAAAAACAGCAAAATGGGAGAGATAGAAAGCAAAAATGGGAGAGAGAAAAGGCAAAAACATGACAGAAAAAAATCAAAAATGCAAGAGAGAAAAATCGAAAAAAGGGTGAGAGAAAAATCAAAAATGGGAGAGAGAAAAGGCAAAAAAAATGAGAGATAAAAGACGAACAGTGTAAGGAATATAAGCGATATAGCTTGGAAGAAATGCGTACGAGAGCAAAATGGAAAGGGAGCGAAAAGAAAAAGGGAGAAATCGTGAGAGCATGAGAAAGACAAGAAGAGCAAAAGAGGAAATGAAAAGGAGAGAGCAACCCAAAACGTCTTCAGCACAGTAAATATGCTGTTAGTCATGATTTACGACCATAATCTTTTCGCCTCGTGCCACACTTCTTCCCTAAAAAAAATGGATAGTTTTTATTTGGAAACAGAGAGAAAAAAACAAACTTTTGTCATAATTTACCACTCCTCCATAAAATATTGGTCGAGGCTCGTCCTGACAGGAATAACATATTTTTTTTTATTTTTCAATTAGTATCCCCTCTCCTACTGTTGGACTTTCTTTGATAGCTTCCCCATAATTTTTTTTTGTGGGGGAGACAATGTGTATATAATATCGTTTTTTTTAAATAATTATAAACAACTATTCATTTGCCATACCTTTTTGCACAAAAAATAAATAAACAACACCATTATGGCCATATACCAATAGGGAAACCGTCAGCTGGTGGTTTTTTAACAGTAAAAATCACCGGGGGCATCTTTTCTGGTTAGTTTCTCTTTTGTCCTTTAATAGTGATAGAAAATGGTTGTGACAGCCCCGGAATTAAAGTGGACCTTTGACGGACATGGAAAGGTCCAAGGGTAGACTGTGGTTTTTTTTTGGTACTTGGACCAATAGCCATAGGAATTGTGGAGGAGAAAATTCTCTTGGCCTTTTGTCATGGGGAATTTACTCCTAAAAGTGTGAGAGGAGTGAAGTGTGCAGTTAAAATAATATTATTAGCCCAGGAGCTTTGTTTCGCTCTCATGTTAGGTGCGGGGAGAAAGCCGGGGCAAAATCGGGGAAAGGTCTGCAAGGACCTTTTACCTTCTCTTTCTGTGGTTAAAGTGATGCTCTCGGGAGACGTGGGCAAAGTGTGGCATGCAATAATAATGAGTTCCGACACTTTACAAAGGTCGACCATGGCAACTTTGAACATTTCACGAAACTACTGTTTTTTATTTTTGCAATTTTCGGGCTGTTTAAGTGCACTCTTGCCCAATGTTCATGTGGTTTTGCACATCTCCCATTTTTTTATCCTTCTTTTGCGTCTGTCTCTGCCTTTCTTTTATTTATTTCTCTCACTTTCTATAAACACCTTTTTTTCGCTCTTTCTGTATTTCCTTTTTTGCCCTCTTTTTTCTTATATTTTCACTTGACGCGTTTTCTCTCTCTCTTTCTAAATATCCTTTTTTCTCTTTTTTTTCTTGTATTTTCTCTTTCCGTGTTTTTTCTCTTTTTCTCTTCCCTTGTCACCGTTTTTCTTTTTCTCCTGTTTCTTGTCTCTATTTTTCCTTTACTCTTTCTTCTCTCCTCTTTTCCTTTGTCCGTGTGTCTCTTTACTCTCTCTTTTCTCCTCAGTTTCTATTTACGTCTCTCTCTGTCCTCCTTTTTTCTCTATATTCTAACTTGCTCTATGTCGTAAATTGTCTCTGCTGCGTCTTTTATTGTTTTGTTTACATTTCGTATCCTCTTTTTCCTTTTTCCCATCTATTTCTGTCCATTAGCTTACATTTTTTTGTTTGTCTCCATTTGCTCTCCTTATTTTCCTTTTCCTTTTCCTTTTGCTTTTGTCCTCTTTTTTCTTCTTTCGTGTATCTTTCTCATTTTTCTTCTTTTCGTCTCTTTCATTTTTCATCTTTTCGTCTCTCTCATTTTTCTTGCCTTCGTCTCGCTCTGTTAGAGCGTCTTGCTCCGTTATTCTCCATTGTTTCATAGTTTGTACTCTTGCTTTAGTTATTAATTTTCTCTAATCTCCTCGTTACATTCTCTCTCTGTTTTCCTCTGTC
The DNA here is from genome assembly GCA_034698585.1 of Disparrhopalites patrizii. Lineage (NCBI taxonomy): Eukaryota > Metazoa > Arthropoda > Collembola > Symphypleona > Sminthuridae > Disparrhopalites > Disparrhopalites patrizii. Next base: position 21,710 of record JAQGBT010000973.1, on the reverse strand, counting down.
CTTCTCCCTTTCTTCCCCTCCTTTAATTTCTCACTAACCTTCTGTTTGTAATTCGTTTGTTTCTGCGTTGGTATTCCAAAATTTTGTCTTTTTCCATCGTTTCCTTCTCTCATCTTCTTTCACCCGGCATAGTTCTGGCTTTGTGTTTTTCCATATGTACTATACTGACATTGACGAAAAAATATAAACTTCAACTCTCCATCTGCCCGTTTGCCCGTCACCTTTTGGAGAACTTGTGACGGGATTTAACCTTTCGGTATTTACTCCAAGTTATTTACTCTAATCGTAAGTTCTTTCTTTCAAAACTTTCATTTTAAGTATGCAAAAGACATCATTGAGGTAGCCTTCGGTGATTCTGGAAGAGGTTTGTAATTTCCGCCCTAAAAGGAGCTTTTGTCCGACATTATGATTGGTCGCCTTGAAACTTCCTCCCAGTCGATGCCAAAAAAATCTCCATTCAAGAGAGGAAGCAAAGATTTTTCTCGGAAGGCCTCCTGCTTTTACATAAATTAAGAAAATTGTCTTCGGCGAAGGAAGTGACGGGGTCCTTATGAAATGTACAACGTACACATATGTGGTTACAATGTTGGTACTATACGGAATTCAATGGGGGTATTTTTGCCTATAAACTTATGCAGAATCCGTTCAATATCCTTCCTTTGAATAATGTCTTGGCGTCAGGATTTTCCCGTGCAACATGAATGGCACATACGTACGTCAGGAGGAACTTGGATCCAGCTTGGAATTTGAATGGGGATCACGCAAGGCGTTCAAATAATGGGAGCATTCATAAGAAAAATATGCTTTTGGATGGAATACGGAGATTTCTAAGGGTGAAAGTTATTGGGAGACCCGCGGAGATATGGGGTAAGACAGAGCACGTAAGAAAGTGAGAGAAAGAGAGAAAGAGAGAGAAAGAAAGAGAAAAAAAGAGAAAGAAAGAGAAAGAGAGAAAGAGTGACAGTTTGAAAGCGAGAGAGAGAGAGAGAAAACAGTTACTTTATAAGTTTGTGGAAACTTTCCCGCACACTCTTCATGTCAGGTTCATTTGCAGTTGTAGAAAAGTGACAAGATCTTATTTTTGTTGTTGAGGCAAGCAAACTCTTTGACTTTTATCGTGTCTGCATGTATGTACGCGTATGCATTATATATGCAGGCATACATACGTGTGTACATTTGCGTGACAGGCATTCACACCAAAGTGTGTAAAAGTCACACTCTTTCCCATGCCACACACAGTGGAAGGACTCTTATTTTGACAAATTCACTATTCAACCTCACAAATTACCAACTCTCTCTCTCTCTTTCTTTCTCTCTCCCTCTCTCTTATTTTTCTCTCTCCCTCTCTCTTCCTCTCTTTATCTCTATTCCTCACTCTTTTTCTCTGTCCCTTCCTCTATTCCTCTCTCTATTCCTTGCTCTTTTTCTTCCTCTCTGTATTCCTCACTTTCTCTCTATCTCTTCCTCTCTATATATCTTCCTTTCTTTTTCTGCCTCTCTCTCTCTCTTGCCCTCATTATCTCTCTATGTTTTCTCGCTTCTTTCTCTTTCTCACTTAATTTTCTGCTTGTAAGCTCTTCCACCAACTTTTTTTCATTTTTTCTCACTTTTCCATCCTTTTTATCTCCCTCTTTCGTCTGTTCACTTATCTATCTCTCCGTCTCTTCTTATTTTCCTCCCTCGCTGTTCATCCTCGCACTGTACTCTCTCTTTTAATATCTCTGTTTGTCTCCTAACTCTATTTCTCTCCGCAATCCCCTCTCTCTCTCTCTCCTCTTTTCTCTTCCTTTCTCTCTCAGCTTTCCCTCCCCTTCCTTTGGTTCTTTCTCTCTTCCCATTTCTTTCTCTCCCATTCTCTCTCTGTTTTCCGCTGTCTCTTTCTCTCTCTTTCCCTCTCTTTCCGTATTTCTCTCTCTCTCCGTTTAGCTCCGCTTTCTTCCTTTCTCTCTCTGTTTTTCTCTTTTCGCTCCTTTTCCGTTCCTGTTTTAATGCTCTTTTTGTCTCTCTCATACTATCAATGTTTCCTTTGCTCTCGCTCTCTAGTTTTTCAAATATAATTCAGTCAAAAGGATAAATTTTCACTTTAGACTTTCAATTTCCCCAGGTTGACGTGTTTTGGAGTTCCTGTACGGAAGAAGTTAGTTGCAAACTTTTCCCTCATTCAAAAGGAATACAAAGGGAAGGAGTTGGCGAGAGAGAAAGAGCGTGCTGGGAGCGATAACAGATAGGACATTTTTGTGTGTAAATGTTCCTCCTACTTCCTTTGGAGAAATGCAAGTCTCTCATGAGAGCTTGTATGGTATTTGCCATGTTTTCTTGTGTCACTTTTCCCCTTGTCTCGCGTCTCTCTCTCTCTTCCTCTCTTTGTCGACCTTCCTCTCTCTCTCTCTCGTGCTTCACACTCGTCGTCATTCTTCTTCCTTTGTATATCCCTGAACTTTTGTAATCATTTGGCAGTGGAACTTTAAAGGAGTTAAAATGGAATCTGAGGAAGTTTCCCTTTTCACCTTTTGTGCCGGCACAATGGAAGAAAATTCGGTGCTATTATTACTGCAATAAAAGTTGCATCGTTTTTTTTTGTGATGCTCTAGTATTTTTTGTGTTACTGCTCTCTTTTTTATTCATTTGATGCGTTCAACGTGAGAAGCTTGACGTGTATAGTGAAGGGAAAGGGAAAGGTAGGACATGCATAGGTATAATCAAAACACAATAAATAGAAATACTTGCTTGCCGTAGCTACCCTTCACACACGTCCTAGCCAGGTCTATAGTTTTTGGGAAGGTGCGAAAGAGAGACAGATCTGCCAGCACTGACAGATGAGTAAGTAAATAAATAAATAAGGCAATTTCCTTTTCTCATAGTATTAAGTGTTTACCGGGAGACGAGAGGTGAGATTTCTTTTTTGAAGGCGAAAGGCTTATTCGAAAACATTTCGCATTCAGCTTGCATGTACGGGATTCTTTTTGCAGTTCATTTAGGGTAGAGATTCCTGGGAAAATGTGCGAGATAACTTTTCCACTCTCTCTCTCTCTCTTTTCTCGGTCTCTTCCTTCCTCTCCCTCTCTCTCTCTCTCTCTTTTCTCTGTCTCTTCCTTCCTCTCCCTATCTCTCTCTCCCTCTTCCTTTCTCTCTCTTATTCTCTTTCTCTCTATCTTCCTTTCTTTCTCTCTCTCTTTCTCTCCTTCTCTCTTTCTTTCTCTCTCTTCCTCACGCTTTCTCTCCTTTTCTCTCTCTCTTTCTCTCCTTCTCTCTTTCTTTCTCTCTCTTCCTCACGCTTTCTCTCCTTTTCTCTCTCTCTTCCTCTCTTTATTCCTCACGATTTCTCTCTTTTCCTCTCTCTCTTCCTCTCTTTATTCCTCACGATTTCTCTCTCTTCCTCTCTCTCTTTCTGTCACGCTCTCTCTCTTTCTCTCTATTCTTCACTCTTTCTCGCTCTCTCTTCCTCTCTCTTCATCTCTCTCTCTTTCTGTCGCTGTCTCTCTCTTTCTCTCTCATCCTTCCTCTCTCTTCTACTCTCTCTCTCCTTCTTTCGCACTCGCTCTCTCTCTTCCTCTCTCCTCTCTCCCCTTCTCTCTCACTCGTTCTCTCTACCTCTCTTTTCCTTGCTCTATTTCTTCTGTTTTCCTCTGTTTTTCTCTCTCTCTCTCTCTTCCTCTATTTTCATCTGTCTATTTCTCTCTTTCTCCCTTTCTCTGTCACTATCGTTTTTTCTCTCTCTTTCTCTCTTTGTCTGTCTTCTTTTCCTTGCAATTTTCCCGTCTTTTGGCACGTTTTCATCATTTCTTTTCCTTGTTTAGTTTCTCCATGTCTCGTCCTTCCTATTTTTGCCACCTTATCTCTCTCTTCGCCCTATCTTATTTTTCTCTCTTTCTTTGCCCTGTGTCTCTTTTTTTTTCTCTCTCTCTCTCTCTTCGCCCTTTTGATCTCTTAATTCTCTCTCTCTCGCTCTTCGGCCTTCCTCTATTTTGCTATTTTCTTCCCCCTTTCTCTTTTCTCTCTTCTCTCTTGTTTCTCCTGATCTCTCATGCCCTCTTTCGTTTCGTCCGTTTTCTTTTTGTCTCTCCTTCTCTCTCTCTTCCCTCCTTTTCTCCCCTCTTCACATGAGACGCGATAATCATTAGATGCTCTCCATTGTTTTAATATGGGCTGGGAAAAGGCATTGTTTGGGTTGTAATATTACCAGGCGTATTTATTATTCATTGAAATATGAGGATCCTTTCATCTCTCCCTAATTGATTTAGCATTGTGAATTCGGCGGATATACATTATATGCGGAGGTATACATACACAGATACGTATAGATACACAAAGTTTTTAACATTATATGTACATGTGTACACACACATGATCATCATATCTGCCTATGCTTGTTCTGAAACCACATGGACTTCCAACAAAAGGTCCGTCCCATGACTGCGATGGTTAAACTTGACACAGAAAAAAAAATTCCCACAACATCCCTTCCTATTAAATCTCATCTCTATATTCCCTTTGAACTTGACAGTCATCAACAAAAGGGGGCTTTAGATTACGTTCTTAATTTGAGGATACACAAGGGTAGTTCATCAGAAATCAGGCCAGGGAAAAAATGTCAGAGTTCATTATATTTTTTTGGGGGGAAACCGGAGATTTCACATGATTAAATTGCATTAGTTTTCACTAGACAGCGGCTGACGTCAAAGAGTTTAGAACCTCTCCAATGTTGTATATGCAAAAAAAAAGACGAAATATAGACTTGCGTCATGGTCTAATATAATTTTCCATGTCTCTGGAATTTTTTAATTTAATTAATGTACACACAGGGGAGGCTCCACTATGCAATCTGCTCTTGATTAAATCTAATTTAATTTTTTTTTGGGGGGGAAGCCCGTCCCTCCAAGCGTGGTGTGGATGTTATGATTACGATGTTTATACAATGTTTATACACAAGAGGAAAAAAGTGGGACGTTTTTTGTCATTTAAAATGGAAATGTGCCGGATTTTTTTTAACCTTGTTATCCCCCCCCCCAAAAAAAAACTTGTTGTCATTTATTTTAAACGGGACCGCTCCAAATTGGGTTGATAAATAAATTTTTGTATTTTGGATGGCAACTAATAATAATAATGCAATTTCCTCCGAAAACAACGGACTCATAGCTCACTGCCATTTAAATTCCCATTTAACTCCCATTTAAATTGCAGGGGAAAAGCCTATTAATGCTAGTTAATAATGCAATTAGTACAATATGTGCCTCAGCAACTTTTTTGTATTTCCCCGCAAAATTAACGAAAATTAAACTAAATTTCCGGGGCTTTTTTTTGGTGGTTAAAGGCAATTGGAAGATGCGGTTGGGGATTGAATTAAAATTCTATTTGTCTCATTTGCATTTTTGTAATAAAATTTCACTTTTTCCAGTTTGCAAAATTTTAAATTAGAGGGTGGAGCCTTTTATTGGCGAGGCTGTGTTAATATGGCATTTATACACCAATTCAAGGATGACGGCGTCTGTGGGGAAAAAAATGGTTGTCCTACCACAAAAAAAAGGCAAATGGCTGTAAATTGAGCTAAATTGGAATGGTTATGTATCATTGATTTTCACTGGGATAATAGCCAATCCACATATGGGATATTTAAGTATGTAATGTAGTAGGACAAAAAAATAGGATGAAATTGTTTGGAGCCCACGCATTATTAGGAAGCCTCAGGAATTGGGAAGAGAGCTGCGGGTTTTGATGGCTACATTACTTCCAATGTGGTCGATGAGCTTCAATGAGCTGTAGCTGTGTTAAAGGGGTAATTTCAGGTTCTTGTTGTGCCTTGTGTGTAGGGGGATAATATTTGTGAATCAATACAATCATTGGAGCGATAACCTCAGTTTTTGCAAAAATGGTCTTGGCCCCTCTGGTGTTTTTTTTTTGTTTTACTGTTTTTCTATTAGGATACTACTGTTTTTTATTCTTCTTGGCGTTTTCTAGGAAACACCTTCTTAACAAGTGTTTTTCAATCCGTTTGTTTTTTTAAGGTTTGAATATAACCCTGAATTTTACTTTCGTTCATTGACTCAGTTTTGGTAGTTTTTTCTCTTTCCTTTTCTCTTTGTCAAGTTGTAGCTCTTTAGCAGCTACTGCTAATCTCTATTGTTTTCCTTTATTTTCCTCTCGACTTTCCCAATCTTCCACTTTTCTGTCTCCTTAATTTTTCTCTGTTTTCTTATTTTCTCTCTGCTTTATTTTTCTCTGTTTTTTCTTATTTTCTCTCTCCTTTATTTTTCTGTTTTTTATTATTTTCTCTCGCCATTATTTTTCCCTGTTTTTCATTATTTTCTTTCTCCTTTATTTTTCTCTTTTTTTTATTATTTTCTCTCTCCTTTATTTTTCTCTCTGTTTCCTACTTTTCTCTCTTTCCTTTGTTTTTTCGCTGTCATCTTTATTTTTGTGTCTTCTTTCTTCTTTTTTCTTTGTTTAATCTTTTCTCTCTCTTTTTATTATTTGTTTCTCTTTCCTCTTTTTTAATATTTTTCTCTCTTCTTTCATCTTTCTCTCTTTTTATATTTTTATCTCTCTCCTTTATTTTTCTCTCTTTCCTGTGTATTTTCTCTCTTCTTTCATATTATTTCTCTTTTTTCTCCATTTTTCTCTCTTCTTTTTATGTCTCATGTCTTCTTTCTTCTCGCTTTCTTACTTTTTTACTCTTCCTCTGTTCCTCCTCCTTTTTCCTTCTTGTATCAGATTCGTCCTCCCAAGCTGAGGTAATTGCTCCATCATCCCTCTCTGTTGCTCATTTCCCGATCAAAGTTCTCTTTCCGAGTCACAACCCACAATTTTCCCTTTCTCTGTCCAAACCGTTTGTTTTTGTATAAGCCAAACCAAAAATAAATAAATAAAGTACCCAGTCACAAGTTTTGATGATTATCATTGTGTCCAATTTGTTGTTGCAGAAAATAACAACTGCGAAACGCACATGAAATAAATGGGATGCACATGTGCGTGGATGGGATCTCTCCATTCTAAAATGGTCACGACGTCTTTATTTTTGTCCCCATCCTCACATTATGTGTTCCTCGTACTTTGTTTTCTTTCTCTTCTTCTCTATCTGCTTTTTTTGACGAACAAGTCTTTTCAAAGGATTAGGAAAATCAACAAATTGTTCTTCAAAATTTCTTTTTTTCCCCTCCTTTCTTTTTATTCTTCGTTGAAGCTTTAAAAAAAGGACTTATTGTTACAGGAACCTCCAAACGGCTTTTTTTACGATTATGACGATATTTTCACTTGCTGAAGATAGAAGGAAACGTGTGAGAAATCACAAAAGGAGTGTTTTTGTTTAAAAAAAACGAAGGAAGAAAAGAAATAAAGTAATAAATACCGTCTATGTCCTATTCCCTGTCAACTGGCCTACTTTTTTGCCCCCAAGAAAATCAAGGGAAACAATTCCCTCATAATCATCCTCATTATCTGGGCTTATAGGTCTAAGCACGTGCTTTATATCCCATTTGAATCATTTCTATTATGTTTTACTCTCCTTTTACCATTTAAATTCCGTTTTTTTTGTGTATAAAATGATTGAAAAACAAACGTTTCGTTTGTTTACGTGTTGGGAAAAAATGTGTGCTTATCTCTCCATATTTTTACCTCCATAATGGAAGGAGGCTTGGTTTTGAAAAGAAAGGGACTGAACGACTGTTAAGAAAGCCCTTTCAGAATTGTTACAACAACAAAGTGTCTGAGGGTCTTGAACAATCATGTTTTCTAATATAGTAATCCTTTGTACTCTATAAAATGCTTGTTTTTTTGGGAACAAAACAAGAAAAAACAATTTCTTTTTATTTTCTGCATTTGCTCATGTGGTTTTTTCGGGGGAGGGAAATCTGAAAGGACTGTGAATTGGCCCTGTTAATGGGATGATTAATGTTCTCTGTTCCTCCGACTGGGAGGTGAACAAAAAATTTTAATTGTACAAGATTACAAGAAGAAATAAAAGGGCTTAATCAGTGCCATTGTAAAGAGTCGTCCCTCCTCCATCCCTTTACAAGGGAATCCATTGTGAGGGGAATTGAAGGGAATTAATGGGATTTATCACCGTGGGACGACCTCATAATTGTGTTTGTCCTAATTACTGCTAGACACATAACAGGGTGAAGAGTGGAGGAATTAAGAGAGACAAAAAAACCTCCCAAAATGAATGCAATTAGTAGTGCAACAATCGAATTATGAGTGTGATTTTTTGGAAATCAGGAGCTAATTACAGTTGGAATAAGTTGTTCCTCATCACCATTTTGTGTTCAAATGTTTTGCTTTTTTTCTGGCCCGTTTGAGCCATTTCAATTCAAATCTCTCATGAACTATGTACATACATACATGTAATGTACATACGTACATGTAATTAAATGATCAAATAACAAATTAAAAGGGAGTCATTTGGTTTTGAGTATGACAATTCAGATGTAATAATATTTGTTTGTAAGGTGTTTGCCATTTGTACGTTGGCGCAAAATTTTTCAGGTGCTCAACAAATGTATTTGTCCAACTTTGTAGTGAATCATGGGAAATTTATGTGACTTAAGAGAAAGAAAGTGATAAAACATACCGGGGGAGACAGAGAAAATGTAGAGCGGCAAAAATGATTGACAGAAAAATAAAATAATAAGGAGGAAAAAGCAAAGAGAGAAAAAAATAAAGTGAGACAGAAAAAATTAATTAGAGACAGAAATAGAGGGAGAGAGAGACAGAAAAAATTATTAGAGAGAGAAATAGAGAGAGAGCGAAAATTGATTAGAGAGAAAGAGAGAAAATAATAATTAGAGAGAAAGAGAGAAATAGAAAGAGAAAAATAATTACAGAAATAAAGAGAGAAATAGCGAGAGAGAAAGAGAAAAATAGAGAGAGTGTAAGAGAAAAAGGGAAAAGTAGAGAGAGAGAAAGAAAAAACAAGTACGAGACAATAAAAAAGGTTGAGAGGGATAAGGAAAACTAAAAATGGACAAGGGTAAGACGAGAGAGAGAAAGGATCAAGAAAAAAAGGATGGCGAGAAAAGAAATAAGGAAAAAGGTGAGCGGGAAAACAAAGGAAAGAGGAGAGCGAAAGGGAAAGAGAATGCGAAAGAAAAAAAGGAGAGAGAGAAATGAAATTATGATTGAAATAAGGAGAGAGAGAAAGTGAAAGAGGAAGAGAAAAGGAGGAAATCACGGATAAATGGGAAAAAGAATAGAAAGAAAATAGGATAAAATAAGAATGAGAATGGGAAAAGGAGAGAGAAAGCTGTGTGGACTAAGCCCGTGTGAAAAATATTAAGCAGGCGAGAAAAAGGGGATGTCGATGACTGAAAGTGATTATTATGGAAATGAAGTGTGTAAAACATTGTTTGACTTTGTTTCCCCAATTTAACTCCCAATACAAAGCCCAACAACACGTCCCTCTCCCTATTATCTTTTTAAGGCTTTTGTGTTTCTAGGCTACAAGGAGGCTAGGTAAAAATGATGATAGTGGCCCTGTATAAGGACTGTATGCATCCCATATTACCCCGTGTGGGCCCAAGGTCTATAAATATTAACTCTTTCCCTCTTGTCTCCAACAATGATTGTTTTAAACGGTGATAAACGACGTCAGATAATAAGCACATGGAGTTACTACTCACAGACACGACTGGAGGTTCCTATTCACTTCTGTCCTCAAATATGCATATATGTACATTTAATAGCAAATATACATATGTATGTACGTGTATAATAAATGTGGTGATATAGCATATCCTTACTTGTACAGCGTGATGACTGATAAAACGGGAAAAATGTCTTGAGTAAATACATGAAATATAAATGTGACTCAAGTAAGTGCAAAAAAAAATGCTTTGGGAATTCCCACGTTTAGTTTACATTTTGTAATTTGCAAGACAAAAAGCGTATGTGCGGCTATCTTTTGTTTGTGTAATTGGAAGGCGGGGGAGGCTTGGAAAGAGTTGGCGGGGGATTTATTTTTGGTCAAAATGATATTTGTCTCTGATTTTTTTGAACTTTTTTATTTTATTTGGACAGCCATGAGATTTCTTTAAAGCGGAAAAATGTATTTTTGAATGTGATGATTTTATTTTAAAATACAGTGTTTTTTGAAACGATCCTGTATTAAATAAAATATTATTTTATTTTTAATTTTTAATTTTAATTTTCGAAAATAGTTTCTAAACTTAATTTCTAGGAATTTCTTTCAAATTTAATTTCTAAATAATTCTTGCTACATTAATTTCCAGAAATTTCTTCCTTAATTTCCGAATATATCTTGCTGAATAAATTTCCAGAAATTGCTTCGTAATTATCCAAAAATTCCTTCCTTAATTTCCAGAAATTTCTTCTTTAATTGTCAAATATTTCTTGTAAATTAATTTACAGAAACTTTTTGCAAATAAATAAATTTCCAGATATTTGTTATAAATTAATTTCCAGAAATTTCTTGTAAATAAGTAAATTTCCAGAAATTTCTTGTTAATTATTTCCCGAAATTTCTTGCTGAATAAATTTCCAAAAATGGCTTCCTAATTAAATTTTCAAAACTTGCTTGCAAGTTTAAATATAATTTTCGCATTTTTCTTCTGATATTAATTTAATTTGAGTATTCAAATCTGTCTTCGAAATTGAAACTGATTTTCGGCCAATTTCGTACCAAATTAATCTAAATTGTTCATTCATTTAAGTTTCCTTATTGTCCCAATTACAATTTGAAAATTCAAAAAAAAATCCGGATTCGTCCCTACTTCCCCCCTTGTTCCGTCTCCAATTATTTTAATTGAAGATGTTGACCCACTATTTTGCTAATGTTATTGCACATGCATGAAATCGCGGTTGTTATAAAACACACACGCATTTTGCTCCCATTAACCCTTCCACATAATGACTGTGAATATTTCCCTTGTTTCTCTTCCTCCTCCACCACCTCCATTTCAACCTGACTCAGCACATCTTTCCTCTGTAAACCTTTTTTTTTTCTCTTCCCATTTTTTTTTACAGTTGTTATTGTTACACATTTTACTTTTGTCAAATCTCCCACAAATCTTTTTTAAATGGTCTCACCGACTGAGCTGAAAAACGTTTTGGGGAAGCATTCGCAAAGGAAAAGAAGGATTTATGACCCCAAATTATGTTATCTCTCTCTCCTCCACATTATTATTTTTTTCCTCCACAGAATCTGTCTACATCAGTGATTATACCGATTTTACATTTCCCTGCAGTCCCATAAAAGATCTGAAGGGAAAGAAAACTTTTTTTGAAGTCTACACGGAACTGATTACTGTCATTTTTCTTTTTCAAGTTTGTCTTTCATCCTCAAAAGAAAAAGAAAAGAGTGACAAGACGGAGACCAGCCAGACTTTTAACGGTTCCTCATTACCTTTTCTTCCCTTAGTTTACATGGTAAATAGCGGCTGGCTTTAAATTGGGCACTTTTTTACTTGAAAAATATCCACCAATCTTGAGGGTGGATTCCCTTTTTAGTAAACAACACCGTTTATCCCAGGAGACAGAAGTGGGACAGCCAGATTTTTTTGTTGAATATAAACCTGCCCTTTTGTCAAAAGCGTCAATTTGATCGGGAGCATCAATGTAATTATGAGCGTGGATGTTTTCATTTTTTTTTGTACTATAATAACGGGTGTTGGGGATGCTCCATTATTGGGCTACAATAGAGTCTCTTTATTACAACATTTCTCTAAAACAACATTATTTTTCCTGCCCTTCGTACATGTAAGGAACATACTTAATGTTCTATATAACAACATTTCTAGCAACAATATTTTTTTCCTTCCCTTCAATGTTGTTATAGAGAGACTCCACTGTATTTCAGACGGAGAAATGTGAATGATTTGATGATGCCAATAAAGAGAAAAAGACGGACAGACCGCTATAAAAAAAGGAGAGAAAATAAACCGGCAAATACCGTCGTTTTTCAAATATTACAAAATTTTGAAAATGAGAAGAAACAGACATTTACATTTTTTCTTGGGAAGAAATTTTTCTTGGAAAGAGATTTTCCTTGGGCATAAAAAGCTTGCTAAATAGAAACGCCAATGTTGAATGAAAAGGCAATCATTTATTTGCCATTAGCTGGAATACGAAACGCAGACAAAATTTCCACTTAATTTAATGTAAAATCGGAGAATTTAAAATCCCATTTCTCTTACCTGAACAAAAACAACGGCCAAAATTAAAATTCGATAGTGTCAACAAATGTCCGTGAGGTCCAAGTGAGAATTGGTCGTACATGCAAAAAAAACAGAAGCAAATACATTAGATTTTACATACAAATTTAATCATTTTTCATATTTCGAAACGCATTGATTGAGCAAATTAATTAGCATGGATAAAAATGGATTAATCAACAACCTGTCAATATTTTATACATACATAGGTGTATATCTGTTGTATTATAAATATATATGATTAGAAATATCAATATGCTATTTTTGCCGGATTCTCAATTTATTTCACCCCTTCTTTTGGAGGGCTAAGCCATAATAGCTTTAGGGCATAATTCATGAAAAAATGCGGAGAGGAGGGAATTACCATTTGTTTTCTGTAGTGCTTTATGTCCTTAAACAAAATTCCGAGTCAAAGTCGTGATTTTCCTATCTACGCGGGATAATTTACTTGGAAAAAAGGTGCATTAAACCTTCATCATGAGTGAGGAGATGAACGTGTCTTCGGCTTTAAGGGAGAGAGACACGGTTCAAGAGAAGGAAAGAGAGACAAGCAAAGAGAGATAGAGAGAGAGAAAGAGAGACAAGGAAAAAGAGGAAGAGAAAGAAAGAGAGACCAAGAAAAGAGAGAAAAGACAGATATATATATAATCTGTATATATATATATATATATAGAAGTGAAAGAGGGAGAATAAAAATAGAGACGATGCGGAGAGAATGATAGAGAGAAAAGACAAAGAGAAAGTGAGTGAGAGAAGATAACGAGAGAGAGTAGATAAAGAGAGTAAGAAAGCGAGAGAGACGAGGCAAAGAGAAAGAGAGAGAGAAAAGAGTAACAGAAAGAAAGAAAGAGAGAAAAAGAATGAAAAAGAGAAAGCGACAGAGACGAGACAAACAGAAAGAGAGAGACGAGTAAGAGAGAGAAAGAGAGAGAAACGAGACAAAGAGTAAGCAAGAGAAGAGTAACAGAGAGAAAGAAAGAAGGATAACGAAAGAGAGAAAAGGAAGAAGAATGTAAGAGAGAAATAGAGAGAAAGAAAGAGAATGTAAGAGAGAAAGAGAGAGAGAAAGAGAAAGAGAAAGAGAGAAATAGAGAAAGAAAAGCGAGATTTGACTTTAAATATCGTGACCACCGTTTTCCCTTTATTGCTCTCCCCGCCAAGATTTCTACTGTGCTGACTCGTGATTCTTCCCTTTTGATAATGAAAAGCAAGGCAGTTAAAATGAATATTTAACTCCCAAAAAAATTGTATGAAAATCCACGTTTTTTTTTTCACACTACAAAAACTTTGATCAAAGCCCTCGTGCAATACCATCCATTCCCCCATAAATGGTCAGACTCCCCAAAAGTACTGTTAGATTTGAAAGTACATATCTTTACGCATTTCCCCCCTCTAGGCAACAATATGCTCGTGTAAGTGTACACATGAAAGAATTTTGTTATTTCTCCTTTCCCCCCATTGAAGCAGATTACGAGAAAAAAAAGTGTGAAATAACCTGTTAAAAGAACATCTTTTTTTTCGTCACTGACCAAAGAAGCTCAGTGAAGGGGAAAGAGGAGAATCAGACGGGGAGAAGGTGCGTGATTGTAAAGTGGGACCAGCATACAAAAAATGGATTTCCCCCCATCCTAACAACGGTAACGAGTTTTGTAACTTGTGTGTGAAGGAATAAATAATGGTAATAATGATAATAATCAATTAATGTGATGATGAATTGACTCTAGCATTTTTTTCAAGTCAAAGAGAGACAACAATGCTATAAGGAGGATTGGAGAAGAATCTCAAGAGGAATGTATGTAATTTTTTCCTCATCCTTTACAATGGCAAATGTCTCGAGGAAGTGCATGCGGTGATTTCAAAACAATTCTCTCTCTCTCTTCCTCTTTATCGCAAATCGTCTTCTCTATAATCACAGGGCAGACACAAATGTTTTTTTTTGTAAATAGGATTATCAATTATAAAATAAAGAATCAAGATTGAATAAGAATGATGTTTTTTCTCTCTCTTCGAGCTTGTTCTGGGAATGAATGATGGTGTAATATTAATTTGTTGAGCAGGTCGTAGTAAATGAGAAAAAAAGGCAAGATGGGGCAGGTTGGGATGATGCGAGGTGATTTTGATGAATTCTTGTCCCATTAAATAATTTTACAGCTGGATGTGCTGAAGAACGTGTTAAAGAATACGTTTTCCACTCTCCCGTTCACATTTGAATTTTGTGTACATTTTGTGCAAATAAAGCCTCGTTGCAAGTCAGAAAAAATAGAAAGGCCGGGCAAACGAGGGAGACAGAGAGAGGCAGAGAGACAAACTAGAGCATGAGAGACATTTTAGATGAGTCTGCAATTACAGTAGTAACAAAAAACAAAAACATCTGCAAAAAAGAATGCGACCCATCTCCCACGAAAAATGAAAGACAGACTTGAACAAGTACAATTACTATAAAAAGGCAAGAGATGAGAAGACCGGAAGAAAGTGGAGGAAGTGCAAAAGAGCCAGAAAGGGAGAAGAACATGAAGAGGAGAAATGGATACTGTTTGAGGGGGGAAATCAGATTAAAAGGCCGAAGACAGAATGATGCGCAAAATCTTGGAAGTAAGAGGAAAAACAAATAAACAGGGATAGAGAGGCGTGGAGAAAAAGGCAGAAGTAGAGAATGAGAGTGAACAAGAGACAGAAATAGTAAAAAAGAGATGGAGAAGAGACAATAACGAGAAAAAAATAGAGAGAGAATGAGACAGAAATAGAAAGAGAAAAGAGAGAACGAGAGAGAAATAGCTAAAGGAAGAGATATGAACAGATAGAGAATAAGAGAGAAAGAGACAGAAAAGACGAGAGTGAAAATTAAAAGAGAGAAACATAGAAAAGGGACAGAAATAGAGGGATAAAGAGAGAAAAAGAGAGAGAAAGAGAGAAAAAAGAGAGAGAACGAGAGAGAAAGAGTGAAAAAAGAGAGAACGAGAGAGAAAGAGAAAAATAGAGACAAATAACTAGAGAGAGAAAGGGAGAAAAATAGAGAAATAATTAGAGAGAGAAAGATAAAAAGAGTGAGAAAGAGAGGAAAAGAGAGAAAAAGAAAGAAAAAGAGAGAAAAAGAGAGAAAAAGGGAAAAAGGGAGAAAGAGAGAAAGAGAGAAAAAGAGAGAAAAAGATAGGAAGAGCGAGAGAGAGAGAGACAGAGAGAGAAAGAGAGAAATAGTGCAAAAAATTAAAGGGAGAAAGCAAAAAAGATCGAATCAAGTAAAAAGGCAGGGACACAGCTGGAATAACACGATCTGTAATTTCCAAGCCCAGAAAATTCAATTGCCTAAAATGACAAAGCCAGAGAGAATAAATCCGGAAAAAAATCAGAACAAGAATTTACCCTGAAAATCCAATAAAAAAGCTTATAAAACCAATGGAAAAATCAGGTTTCCAACATCCCCCAATTCCCTCTTCCCATTTGACAAATGGACTTCTCCCGTGTCTGTCATTGTGTGTATGTATATATATCTCCATGTATTGTACATACGATACATATATACATACATACATACGTGCAATCCCTCATGCAGTTATCCCCCCAAAAAAGCCCATCTTATACAAACGCTTGAGACACCAATTCATCATGTTACCGCAGCACGAGAGAAATTCACGCTTCATCCCATCCAATCCAATCTCCCTCGGAATTCCCTCTAGTCAAAGTATCTTGACAGATGGGAAATTCTCTTCACACATAATACTTGAGTACTCACAACACATAAAAAAACATGCCAAAATAATACCAACACTTCATCCTTCCCTTTCCAAAATTTGCCGCGTCACCATCAGGGATTTGTCCCGACTTAACTCTTCCTCCTTCTCATCCATTAAAAAAAGGATGCATTAACTACTTCCACCCACCACATTGCCTCCAAGAAAAAAAAAAGCTTTTATAAAAGCAAATGACACACAGTCTCCCCATCTCCATTCATTCAAACAGAAATTTCCCATAGCAGAAAGGAAACTTTAGTAAGTCATGACGCGGGTTCATTATCGTGATTATGACAAGATTTGCTCCATTCATTCATCCCAGGACTGTAACGAAGCAAATGGAGATAGTGTATGGAGTGTGAGAATGTAATCATAATCTCTTTCTTTTGTCTCCGCAATTAGTGGACAACGTTTTTGTCAGGGGAGATGAGACACGGTGATAATGATGTAAAGTAATACATTAAACGTAGGAGGAAAGGGAAGAGTAAATGGAGTGACACAAGTCGCTTCCTCTTTACATCTTCATATGTCCCTCCATTTCCCCTTGTCTCTCTCTCTCATCTCCTAATTCATACGGAAGGCACACTCATAAATGGAAATATTATGCTTTCTGAGTAATCAACCGCCTTGTAAATCCTTGTCAAGTTGGGGGTAAATGCTGTAACTCCAGGTGTGTACCTCTGATGCAAGCGTGAGAGAGAGGAAAAAGACACGAAAAGCGATTTCGAAGAGGCACAGAGAGAGAGAGAGAGAGAGAGAGAGAGAGAGAGAGAGAATCATATGTAAATGTGGGGAAAATATTGGAGGAAGACACTGAGAGTTTCTGTGAGAGAGACAGAGAGAGAGGATCAGACACAGCGAGGGAGGGCGAGATAATAAGAGAAGAGGAAGAGAGACAGAGAGATCAATAAAGACGTGATTATGGAAAAGGAAATAAAAGAGAAAGAGATAAATGAAGAGAAAGAAAGAGATAAATGAAGAGAAAGAAAGAAATAAGCAGAGATAAATGAAGAGAAATAAAGGGGAAAGCCGAGAGAAATGAAGAGAAATAAAGGGGAAAGTCGAGAGAAATGAAGAGAAAGAACGAGAAAAGAAGAGAGAAATGAAGAGAGAAAAAGAGAAAAGCAGAGAAAGAGAGAAAAAGAGAAAAGCAGAGAGAAATGAAGAGAAAGAAAGGGAAAAGCCGAGAGGAATGAAGAGAGAAAAAGAGAAAAGCAGAGAGAAAGAAACAGACAACTGGAGAGAGAAAAGAAGAAAAATAGAAGCGAGAGAAAAGCGAAAGAAAGAAAAACAAAAGGATGAAGATAGAGGGAGAAATGAAGAAAAAAGGAAGAGAGAATAGGAGAGTTACGGAAAGATGGATAAAAAGTAGAAAGAGAGAGCAAGAAAAGGAGAGCTAAAAATACAGAGAAAAGGATATGAAAAAGAGAGAAAAGAATAGGTAAAACGAGAGAAAAGAAAAGTTAAAGAAAGAGAGAGAAGCTGTAGAAAGAAAGAGAAAGAACAGTAGAGCTAAAAAAGCGAGATAAAAGGATATGAAGAGAGAAATGAAGAAAAACCGAAGACAAAGAAAAGGATGTAAAGTGAGAGGAATAAAGAAAAACGAAGAGAGAAAAGGAGAGCGAAATGAAGAAAAACGAAGAGAGAGAAAGAGACCAGCTAAAAGAATATATAAATAAAAAAGAAGAGAGAGAAAAAGGTTCTGGAGGAGAGAGAAGTACCGGTAAAATGAATTTGTTTAAGAGAGAGAGACAGAGAGAGACAGTACGACAGGGAAAGAACGAGACGAGGTTGTTGCGCAGACATAAATGCAGATCAAAATATTTGCATGAGAAGCCATCAGAAGGAAGGAAATATTTCGCAATAAGGAAAAAAGAAAGAGAGAGAGAGAGTCTCCTCATATTACAGAAGCTTCCTGCCTAAATCCCTTTGAAAGGAGTAGAAATGTGCAAATGCTACCCCAGCACATTTGCTGTATGTATAAGAATGGATTTATTTTGATGGATCTGTTGTGTCTTTTCTTATGGAGTTTCTTTGTACTTCCCTTGCGATTTCAGTCAATAATGGAAAGTGCAAAAAAATGTGAGGATCTTCATCCTTCTCATCTCTCTCTCTCTCTCTCTCTCCTGTATGTTCGTATTTTTTTCGGTCTCGGATGAGTGATTACCAAGGAACAGTTTAATGGAAAGGAATAAAAAAAACTATACTAAAATAATATCAACAAGTTTCCATTTTCTCTATTTTTTCCCTTCGGCTTCTTTGGATGATGCTGCAAAGTTTTTCCTTACTATATATCTCTCTATTTTGGTCTTTCTCCTATTTTCGGGGCTTCCCACTGTGGAAGTATCTATCTATTTCCACGGCCAAATTTAATCTCCTCACTAGAGTACCGCTGGAGCGGTAAGAATTGCCAAAGTTTTTTTTCCTCATTCTTTTCCGTATGGAGAGGAAAAAGTTACTCAAATTACCGCAATCTCCCTCCTACGTGAAAATACTTTTAGACCTATATGTAACTACGTTATAGGTACATATGTTGCACATACTCCATAGCTTCCTCAAGTGTAAAGGGAAACGGTGGGAGGAGGGTGAAAGGGGATTTTGGGGAGAAGGACTAGAATTAAGAGAAGAGATCTCAAATTGATGAGCTTCCAAACTTTTCCCTTCACTTTTTTTTATTTCTCTTTTATTTTACCAATTCTTCTTCGGGCGCTGATTTTTGATGGATGGTATATTATTTCTCACTAGCTTATACTATTTTTTTCATCGTGAATTCTTAGCCTCACTTCTGTTCTCTTTCGGTTCTTTTCGCCCTTTGGCATTTATTCTCCTTTTTTCTTTCGATCACCCTTCTTTCCCGTCATTTTTTCTTTTTCTTAAATTCTTTGTCTTAAATATATTCTGCTATCTTTTTCTCTACTTTTTACTCTTTCTTGTGTATTTCTGGTTTGAATTCTATTCTCGCTTCCGTTTCTCTCCTTTCTCTTTAATTGTTGCTCTCTGTTTCTCGTGTCATATTTTTGGTCTGCCATTTCCTTTTTCCTATCACCTTTTGTCTGTTTTGTTCTCTTTTTTGGTCAGACTTTTCCCTTATTTATCTCCTTTTTGGTTGGACTTGTCTCTTATTTATCTCCTTTGTTGTTTTCCGTCGTTTCTCCTTTCTGCTTTCTCTTTTTCGCTCTTTTTTATTTCCTTTTTGCAATCTCGTTTTCTCTCCGTTTTGCCTTCTATTTTCTCTTTTTTTACTTTATTTCTTTCTCTCTCCGTTTTGCCTTCTTTTCTCTCTTTTTTTTACTTTATTTCTTTCTCTCCTTTTTGTTTTACCTTTTCGCTCATTCTTTGCTCTCTTTTTCTTTTTGCTTTCTTTCTTTCTCTTTTTTGATTTCGTTCTTTCTCTCCTTTTTTCTTTCTCTGTTTCGCTCCTTTTTGCTCTCTTTTTTTGCTCCTTTTGCTCTCTTTTTTGCTCCTTTTTACTTTCTGTTTTGCTCCTTTTGCTCTCTTTTCTCTCTCCTTTTTTCTCTCTTTTTTTGCTCCTTTTTTATCTCTTTTTTTGCCGTTCGTTCTCTTTTTTTGCTCCTTTTGCTATCTTTTTTTGCTCCTTTTGCTCTCTTTTTTGTTCCTTTTTGCTCTCTTTTTTGTTCCTTTTTGCTCTCTTTTTTGTTCCTTTTTGCTCTCTTTTTCCTTTCGCTTTTGCTTTCTCTTCATATCTCCGTTTAATTCATTTAATATGTGTTTGCTTTTTCTATAGAATTTCAGGTTCCCATTTCTTGCTCCAGTTTTTATCTTTATTTCCCGAGTTCTCCCGTTCTCTTTCTCCTTCTTGCCTCTTTGGCAAGCACTCATGTATATCTGTATTTTTCCCAATTTATTTTATTTCCAGATTTGATTCAACTGTCTCCTTTAATCCTCTATCCCTCTCCTTTGAATCATTTTCCCTGTCAAAGGTAATTTTCCAATTTAAGTTGTCTCTTATGCCTCTCCACTTATTCATTTCTCGCCTTATTATCTCTCTCAGTATATTTTTCAATGTCATCAAATCCTCTTGCGGTTTCTCCCACCCTACGCACAAAAATCACCCGCCCACATTTGCAAAAAAAAAACTAAAACGGCCACTAATTTCTCTTCCTTTCTGGAATAAAAAAAGCAGTGTCTTTACGAATGGCGGTAAAAAAATGAATGTCTACAAATTACAACCTCTTGTGAATTCCACACGATAATAACAGGATGAATGACGGGACAATTCACCCCCTCCCCGTGTCTCTCACTTTTTTTTCGGTACATCCACTTTTTTGAGAGGAGAAAAATCCTGATTGCAGTGTGAGTACGCTGGAAGGAATTTTTTTCCTTGTTTATAGTACCGGCCGTATTATTTTACAGGATGAGTCCCGTGCAAAAAAACTGGCCCGTATATGGGAAGGATTTTGTTGAAGAATAATATAGGGATTGTGTACATTCCTTTTATATGTGTATAATATATGTACATATCTTGTATACCCAATCTCGTCGGGGCATAATCATTATCAACATCAACATCATCGTTGTCGTCATCATTTTTTTTTCAAAAGGATGATCCACCATGATTTATTGCAATGACTAGGAACCTTTTTTTGGGGGGGAGGAAGACTACCGCTATTTAGTAGATGATACGAGAGAGGACATGTACACATTTCCTTTTGCGGTCCTTGGAGTAATTCTTTCCCCCTTTTCTGTCCTAATAATAGTGTTGGTTGCGAAAGGGGAAATCATAATAAAACCATAACAATGTGTATGGGGATATAAAGTATTTTGATACATACATACATGTGAATACGGCCAAATGGATTCAATGACTCAATAATACCATCATGAATGGGATAAAAATTGAGGAAGATGAAAGAAGAGGGAAGTATGAATGAGATTTGTGTTCAGGTTTAGAAAATGAAGGAAGGAAAAAATGAATCTTTATATTTCATTGCCATAGGAGTGTTTTTCTGTGCTCAAAGAGGAGGAGTGTGTAGCGGTATAATGTGTTTGTGAATAAAAGGCCATGGCTGGTTTCTTTTATTTATTTCTAACTCTTCTTCCGCTTCTTTATTTATTCGCATCCCCATTTTTTTCTCTTCTTTTACTGGTGCAATTTTTTTTCGATCAAAAAGTGATGAATTATTTTATAATAATTCATTACTAGGTAGTTTTCCTGGTCCTTTTCTTTCTTGGTCGCACTCTTCGTCTTTCTAAATTTTTTCCTCCTTTCTTTCTATCTTTTTCCCTCCTGCTTTTATCTCTTTTTCCTTCATTCTTTATATCTTTTTCCTCCATTCTTTATCTCTTTTTCCTCCATTCTTTATCTATTATTTTTTCCTACATTCTTCATCTATTTCCCCCCATTCTTTATCTATTTTTTCCTCCATTCTTTATCTATTTTTCCTCCTTCCTTTATCTCTATTTTTATCCTTTTTTCCACCTTTATTTATCTCTCTTTTTCATCCTTTTTCTGTTTGTTCCACATTTTTTATCTCTCTTTTTCCATCTTTCTTTCTCTTTTTTCCTCATTTCTTTATCTTTCGGCCCTCCTTGTCTTATCTCTCTTTTTTTATCCTTTTCTTTATCTTTATTTTTTCTTATCTTCCCTTTTTCTTTTTTTCTTATCTTCCCTTGTTCTTTTTATCTTATCTTCCCTTTTTCTTTTTTTCTTGTCTTTCCTTTTTTCATTTTCTTATCTGTATTTTTTATCCTTCTCTTTATATCTCTTTTTTGTCCTTTTATTTATCTTTCATTATCTCTCTTTTTCTTTTTTGGTCCTTTTCTTCATCTTTCATTATCTCTCTTTTTCTTTTTTGGTCCT